>CM071863.1:4198975-4240285 GCA_036759665.1 Gynandropsis gynandra | reverse complement strand
TGTGAAGTCTGTCAAAAACAAAAATATTCGACTTTATCTCCTGCAGGTTTATTACAACCTCTACCTATTCCCACGAGGATTTGGGAGGAGTTGTCAATGGATTTTATCGAAGGCTTGCCAAAGTCACAAGGAGTCAATGTTATTTGGGTGGTAGTTGATCGATTGAGTAAATATGCCCATTTTATTACATTGACTCACCCATATACTTCTTGTGATGTAGCTAGACGATTCATTAAGGAGATTGTGAGACTACATGGATTCCCTAAATCCATTGTTACAGATAGAGATAAGGTATTTATGAGTCAATTTTGGAAAGAATTTTTTCGTCTCGCAGGTACCCATTTGAAGTATAGCACGACATTCCATCCCCAACGGACGGCCAAACTGAGGTGCTTAATAGGAGTTTGGAGACCTACCTACGATGTTACGCAAATTTGGAACAGAGAGAGGTTAATGGTGAGTATAGGAAATGGTTGATAAAACTGTTGGGTTTTGACTTTGATATTGTTTACAAACCAAGAAAAGAGAACCGAGTAGCTGATGGTTTGTCTAGAATTCCGGAACAGCCAAGTTTATCAGGTATTTGTTTGTTTACCGCTATTTCGATTCCGGAATCAATACAGGTGGAGGAAATAACAAAAGCTGTTGAAAAGGATCCAACTTTCGGTCCCATAAAACAACAACTACAAGATAATTTGGAGGCTCCGATTGGGTATAGATTGGTAAAAGGTAGACTGTTGTTCAAAGACCGCTTGGTAATACCTAAACCTTCGATGTTTATTTCTTTCATTCTCTATGAATTTCATGATAGTGTGATTTTCATGTATCCCAATTAAAAAAGGCTGTAGGTAGCAACTTCGTACCGACCGAAATTCCCGACCAGCTACAAGCAGATTTGCAGCTGACGGTCACTCCAGCAGCAATTTTGGACACAAGATATTCAGATACGGGAGCTTTGGAGGTACTTGTACAGTGGGAATCTCTACCTTTCCATGAAGCGTCGTGGGAAAAAGCACAAGAATTGGCGCGTCAATTTCCAGCATTCCAGCTTGAGGACAAGCTGCGTTTTTATGGGGGAGGTACTGATATGGCTTTTCAAGTATATACGAGAAGGAAAATCAAGAAGAAGAGTCAAGAGGAGCAAGCTGGAACGTCTTGATAGGACTTTTGATATTGAACTATAAATTGTGATTGTGTATTGTTGTATTTTGTGTTTTGTGGTGCAGGTTGTTGTTGACTATAGTTAGGACTAGTGTTAGTTATGGTTAGTTAACCCAAGTTGTAAACCTTCATATAAAAGGTATAAGTAGGGGGAAGGGAGGCTTAGATGGGAGTTATCGGAAAATTGAATAGGAATTGTAAAGGGGAGAGCTGGGCAACTCTTCAAAGGCTCCAAAGTGTACGATTTTCTTTCGTGAAATAAATTAGGTCAGTTCGTTCATAACATGATCATACTACAAGAGAGCAACTCCAACTTTTAATATATCCTGGTAAAAAAAAACTGAGAGATTTAAATATATCAAATGATATTGCGGATTATTAGTACATTTATTATTTCATTTGACAACCAACATTGTCTCGAGATTACAATTTAATCGCGATAAATGTTGAGAATATTGTGTCTATGCTGCAACTTTTTTATTATGCGAGTAATTACATAAATAATTAATATAGAAAATCTGAAATAGTTTGGAAGAAAACTTCAAAAAAGGTTTTTGAGAGTCAAATAACTAAAGAGAAATTTGAATTTTTTATGCCATTTTCTCTTCAAGGTTAAGTAACAACATATATCAAATTAACTCATCATCCGAGTTAATGTAGATTTGATCTAAAGTTTATGTTGATTGTAATCACATGAAACAATCCATAAAGATGCAGAATAGATTAACAATTGGATATTAAAATTTAATTACGCTACAATAAACTCTTTAATAACATCGAAAATAGAGAGTTTTTTTATACAAGCAGAGCTGACAAAAGCAGATTTGTTCTGTTAAGTGAACATTTTGAAAGGCTTATTACAGAAGAAACAAAGATTGAAAAATTCAAGAGGACCTGGGTTTCATGACAATGGTTGAGTGGTTGAGGATGTGTAAGCTGAACTGTCCACCTTTCTCAGTGGTATCAACCTGAGATTTCCCCGGCGGAGGAAGCAGCTCGAAGTTCTGAACAAGCCTTCCTATGGTTATTCCCAGAATGGGAAGAGCTAATATGATTCCTGGGCAACTTCTCCTCCCCACTCCGAATGGAATGTACCTGAAATCATTCCCATTCGCCTCCACGTGAGATTCTTCCTCCAAGAACCTTTCCGGCCTGAATTCATCAGGTTTCTTCCAGTGGTTCGGGTTGTTGCCCAGATACCAGGCATTCACGAGGATCTTGCTCTCCGCGGGGATGTCGTAGCCCCCGAGCTTGGCGTCGTGGAGATTCATGTGAGGCACGAGTAGAGGAATCGCCATTCTGTATCTAAGAGTCTCTTTGATCACGGCTTGCAGGTACGGGAGCTTTTGAATGTCTGGCTCTGTTATTTGGACGCCAGCTCCAAGAACTGTGTCCAGTTCATTCCTCAGTTTCCTCTGGATCTCCTGATGGTTCACTAACTCCGCAATTGCCCACTCGATCGACCACAGTGTTGTCTCTATGGCTGTTTTCCAGAATCAACCATCCGTAAATGACATGAACATTGATAAGAAAGTTGCAAGTTCTAAAAATGCATCTTTTGGAATTATATTCTTTCAGTTAGCTCCAAATTCTTTCTATAAGTACACATAACCGCTAAAAATGGAGAGACAAATGATTTCCATACCATAATTAACTTTTGATACTTTGTTTCTACTTACTACAACCTAGTTTTGAACATTTCCCATGAGCTATACTATCTGAACATTCCAAGTGTGGCATACACCACCTAACACTTCCGAGTCTCGTACGGAAACAAGACGAACGGGTAACCTCTCATGTCATGTGTCTTACAAGGGACAAAGATGTTCGATTAGGCTTAAAGACGATGAGGGGTGAGAAAAGTTACCGGCGACGTTGATGTTCTCGACGATGTAAAGAACGTTATCCTCGTTGATCTCACCATTTTGCTGAGCTTCCAAGATGTGATCAATGGCACATTTCAATCCTTCGTTGCTAGTAGCCTTGGTGCTCGCAATTTGCCTGAGTGATTTCACAAGTCAATCCAGAATCCCACATAGCCATTAGCGAATTAATCAACGAAAAATCGAGAAGAGAAACTCACTTCCTTTCATCGACAAAATGCTTTTTGAACAATTGCAGCCTCCGTTCCTTCACCTCCTTGCAAATTTTCAAATACCCTCTGAGGAACGGCCTAAGGATGGGAATAAAATCTCCATAGTTGTACTCGAAGCTCTGAGCCAATCGGCTTCTCTCGCCGTTCAAAGCCTTAAGCTGAATGAACAACGGATCGTCCTCACTCTCAAACCTTCTGTCGAACATAATCCGGTACATGTTGTTGTACATCATCAATTGTAGCCTCTTCCTCAACACGACTCCCTTCGTAGCAGCATCAGGATTCTTCTTCATATCCTCAACCACACACGCAGCTTCGTACTCCCATCCTTGACGATTCTGTTGCACAACCTTATTGGTGAAAAAAGGCACCGTCATGATCCGTCGCATCTTCCGCCAGTGCTCGCCGTAGACCGTGAACACCATGTCCTGACCTTTCCCCGTGAAGATATCGAAGACAACATTCCTAGTTCTGGATCCGAACTCCACACCCTGCGTGTGGAGCACCTCCTTTGCTAGATCCGGCGACGAGACGACAACAAGGTTTCTCTGGCCCATTCGGAGGAGGAAGATATCGCCGAACTTTCGAGCGAGATCGGTAAGATTTCGGTGGTTAAGATCATCTCCGACTTGTAGCCAGTTTCCGAACACCGGAACCGGTAACGGACCAGGGGGAAGCTTCAATTTCTTGCCGCGGAGCTTGGAAATGACGATCGCGAGAACCACAGCGAAGAAGACTGCGATGAGACTTTTCTCCAGCAAGAGAAGGTCCATTCTTTGAGAATTTACCGGCGAGAGAGCTCCGGTGAGAGAAGATTGAGAGAGATAGTAGAAGCAGTTACAGCTGCTGAAGACATGTGTTGTGGGAGAAAATAATTTATAAGGGAAAGCGGAAGGTCATTTGGCTTGGCGGTATGGGATGTGACGGCGTTAGAGTGAACTCTGGAACTTCTAACGCCGTTAAATTTGACGGAATGGCTGGGGCTGAGGGTGGGGGTAGGTGAAGGGAATGGGTTGGTGAGCGAGAGGTGCTTATGTCAAACTGTATATTAATCTTAACATCTTAATACTTTTATTAACAAGTAATTATTATAATTTATAACCGATAGATTTAAAAATAAATTTATAAATGGTTTAGTTGGAGAGTTATTTTATTATATTAATCCTTTATATATTTAATAATCCATTCCATAACTTAAAATAATTATTGAAATTTAAGCAAAAGTTTGTATATATGTCCATCCAATGAGATTACTTATTTTTATCTAAAGACTAATTTGAGATCATTTATTTTTATCTAAAGACTAATTTTTTATCCATATTATCACAATGAGTACAATAGATGAATATTATTCTTTTATTTTCAATTACACATATAATCATTTCAAGTTAATATATATAGACAATAAAGCATTATGAAAGATGATATCCAAAGTTTTTTTATTAATAAGGTAAACCCTGAAGGAGAATACAAGTATGTAGCCCCCCTTAGTGTTTAGATGAGATTTAATATCAGGATATTATAATAATAACCTTGTACGCTTATAAAATGTTCGATTGGTTTTATTTAAATGAATTCATACACCTTGTACGTTATAATTTTATATAACCTTGTAAACAAGTGGCAACTAATACATATATATACCAATTTAGTATACGCGTCACTAAGATCGTGTAAAAGCAAATTATCATGTGCTAGTGTATCACGTTTATCATTATATGAGGTTTTCAAAGTGGTTGCACATGTTTATAGAAAGAAATCTCAGATTTGTCGTAAATCTTCAGTTGTACGATGATGGACAAAACTTCAAATACCTTTTTATGGCTGTGGGAGCAAATAATTATTATTATTATTATTATTATTAGTATTATTATTATTATTTCTTAAAAATACCTTTTCTTAAAAAGTCATTGATAAAAATATAATATTACTGTTATTGTTGTATATGTTTAAAAAAATAAAAAGTAATCGTTATTTTATATATTATAATTTTTTACTATTATTGTTAATAATAAATAAAAATATTTATTTTGAAAAAAAAAACACATTCCCCTAAACTATAACTCTTTAATCTTATTCTCCTTAACTTTTATCTTCATTCGATTCTCCCTAAACTATCGTCACTAATCCTATTATCCCTTAAACTTTAAACATTCATCATATTTCTCCCTTCATTAATTTTTCTGTTAAATATTTTTAAAACAGTCTATCCCCTTAAACTATAACACTTTAATCCTATCTCTTCTGAACTTTTCTTCTCATCCGATTTCTCCCAAAATTATTGTTACTAATCCTATTCCGCATAAACTTTAAACATTTATCATATTCCCTTCCGAACTATGTAACCTCTAGTCTATTTCCCTCCGAACTATATGACTTCTAATCTATTCCCCCTAAAAACAATAAACATAACACATTTTATTTAATAGTAACGTATTTTAAAATTTTAGTTATTATAAACATAATATTTTTTAATAGTAACATAATTTTAAATTTTGGTTATTATAAGCGTAACATATTTTATTCAATATTAATGTATTATTAAATTTTGGTTATTATATTTAATTTTTTTATGATTGATAAAAAATATTAAAATAAAAAATACTTTAATTAAAATAAAAAATACTAAAATATCTACAACATGAATGAAAATACACAATTCTAACGATTACAAAACGATAAAAAATATAACATGATGTTCAATTATACAATAAGTTCATCATTACTAAACGATAAAACATATAACATGATGTCGACAAATGATCTTCAAAATGATTTTACGAGATCAAATACGTGTCAAAATAAAATAAACACAAACATATTAGAAGATGTTATACTCTAAGACAAATTGAGAAATGCATCTTATAAGCGTCTTGTGAAGCCGAATTTCTCAACACGGGTGGATGGATAAGATTTTTGCCCGATTTCTTCCAAAACTTATATCTCATCTTCTGCATACACGTTCGTTGCCTCAAGCAATAGGGTACAATTTTGTTTCCATGACGTTTTTAAAATTTAATAATGCATTGATATTAAAAAACATGTTACGTTTATTATAATCAAAATTATGTTACTATTAAAGAAAATATATTACGTTTATAATAACCAAAATTTAAAAATACTTCACTATTAAAGAAAATGCGTTACATTTATAATAACTAAAATTTAAAATTATGTCACTAGTAAAAAAAATATATTACGTTTATAATAACCAAAAATTTGAAAACACGTTACTTTTAAAGAAACTATGTTACGTTTATAAAAACCAAAATTTTAAAAATACATTAAATATACAATTTGTTTTTAGGGGGAATAGGTTAGAAATCATATAGTTCGAGGGGAAATATGTTAGAGGTTATATAGTTTGTGGGGAAATATGATGAATGTTTAAAGTTTAAGAGGAGAATAGTATCAATAACGATAGTTTAGGAGGGAATTGGACGAAGAGAAAAATTCAAAGGGAATGTGATTAAAATGCTATGATTTAAGGAATAGACTGTATTAAAAATATTTAATAGAAAAATTAAAAGAAAAGATAACGGAGGAAAAAACAAGATGAATATTTAAAGAATCGGATGAAAAAAAAAAGTTTAAAAGAATATGATTAAAGTGTTATAGTATAAATATAAAAGACTAAATCTTTCTTCTTGTTTATTTCTGGATGACACATGTCATTGTTATTGATGTTGTGTTCACGTCAATTTACCATTTAATATTAAATAATAGATAACGGTCCATGTAATAATGTTGGGATAAATTTTTATTTCAATTATAAATATGATGTATTGAATATATATACATATTATAATTATTATTTATAAATTTTAAATAATTATATATAATTTTATTAATTAGAATTATTGGGAGATAAATTTATCCTGAAAATTTATCTATGTACAAAGTACAAAATATAATTTTTATTTCAATTATATTCATTTAATTGTTTTCTGATTGAATTATTACTAATTGTATAATCTTTATAATTGTAATTGTGTAAATATTTTACATTATTTATAATAAATGATATACGATCAAATTTAAATATATAGAAATCTATCTATTAATATCTACTAATTGCAAAACCAAATATTTATTAGAAATTTGTCATGTAATTTTTTATTTAAAATTAAATATTTTTAGATCTAATACATATGACTTCATTATTTATTTTTTATTTTATTTTTTAAATTTAATTATTTTTAAAATTTTGATTTTTTTTTTAAATTTTATTATCTAGTCAGAAGTTTAAGAGTTAACTAATTCAGAAAATCAAATTTACTTAAAAAAGTGTAATATATTTTTTAAAATATTAATCTATATTTTAATTTTAAATGCATATTATCTTCGTTCTTTTTTATTTTTCACGTGCTCTTTTCTTATCTCTATTTTCTCCACTATCCTTTGCTTCCGCGTGATTTCCGATGACGTCATTGCACGGGTTTGACCAGTGAACGGATAAATGGAGAATATTAGCTGCGTTGCTCAAATTTTAATTTATTGTGTTTTTCTTACAAAATCAAAATTTAATTTCTGTTATAAAAAATGTCAATTGGTTAATTTATGTTATCATACCAAATTACGGTCGATACAGCTGTTGTATTAAATTGTATATATAAAAAGACTTGCAAAAGTTAGTTTTCAATGAAACTATCTCATCAAACAGACAAGATTTATTTGTAATTCTATTAATTTTAATATTTTAATGCAATTTATGAAAAAAATAATAGTTAATGGAGTTAATTTATTTTTGGAAAATTTAAATAACAATTATATAATTTTATTTAAGCGAAGATCAATGTTTGTTTTTCATATTCTCTCCAAAAAAATATAATACACTTCTTCTCTATAATAAATTAACTTCATCAAGATAATAATAAAAAAACAAAGATAAGAACAAAAATATATTATATTTTCAAAAAAATCTAGAAAATCACATGTAACAATTTTTTTACATCCTGATGCAGAAGGTTGTCGATCGACAATGTCCAAACGAGAATAAACATTTATTATCAAACGAGGAAGCAACATTGACGAGGGTCGAGAGTGGTGTCTAGCCGTAACAATGATCAAGGTGAGAATCTGAAGATATTGTTCCGTCAAAACTCATGGTACATGTTTGATTTTTTGTTTGCCACTGAAATCTCCAATTTTCTCAACAAACTCAATGATCACCGTCTTCTTGTTATTCTAGATTTTCTTTGTTTTATAATCCTCGACGATTATAGTTATTTTTTAGTTTCTTCGTTTGCTGTTCTATGGTTCGAGTTTTGAATATATTATGTTTATCATGTAACCATATGTGTTGTTTTCTCTTAGCAATATGAAAAGATTCTGATAATTTTTTCAGAAATATGAGTTTCACAAAGATATATCAAGCGGCACATCGCATAAGCTATTCTTGGTGATGATAGAAAGACAATTATTATATGACAATACGATAAATCATTTGTATCAATTTTAATGTACAGTAGAAATGAACCGGTTTAGTCTAGTAATTTTCTTTTCTAATCTGTAACGGTTAGCCAATTAATCATGTATATTCGAGCATTAAAATTGTTGTATATCATATGTGATTAACTGTCCATAATTGTTGTATATTGGAACAAGGCCACAATTTTGGACGGTGGAGATGTTTTAATGCATATAAAATAAATACGACATTCAGAGCGTACAGTGGCATGGGCTCATTGCATTTGAATTTATTTTGTCTTGTTTACATTAAAAATTTCATTCTTTCAAACATTTTATAAAAAAACATTATACACTTTACTATTCATTATACATCATTCTAATTGAATATAAATATTTCAATTAACAAAATAATTCAATTTTATCAAATATAATTTAGATCTAATTTTATCCAAGATACATGTAGGAATGTATTAATCCATATGAAATTAACATGTTTTTACATCCAAATTCCATTTTTTAACATTCACATCATAATCGATACAAATATCCAAATTAAAACGGATTTTATTATGAATTCATGTCAAATGTTAAAACATAACCAAAAACTATATAAAAATCGAGAATTCTCATATCAAGTATATATTTGTATTTGATTAAATAGAAAGATTAATTGATAAGTCTAAAAATGTTACATTTATATATGGATTCACGGTTTATATTTAAAACCAACAACATAATAAAAATAATATTTTGAAATAAATTGTATATTATCATTTGTGAATTAAATTAATCCATCATAATTGTTCATTTTCTATATGTTGTTGTTGGGAAAAAAAAAAGAAGAGAAGAAATGATAATAATGATAACGAAGAAGGCTACACCTACCACGATGGAAAGTGATGTGAAGAAATAAAGCTTACCTACTTCCCACCAAATCCACCATTTTAAACTACACAAAAGTTCGACGCTTCTCACATTTCCACCGTACCCTTCTCCTTTGACTCTGTTTTTCCACGTCACCCACCTTTCTCACCATTACTCCCTCATTTTTTTATTTTATCATTAATATTAAACATAATATCATTTTTACAAAAATAAATAAATAAATGATATTAAACTATAAATACAACGATTATAACAACTACAATTTTAGAAACTGATGATAAAAATAAAGATAATAACGTTTTAAAAGATATTAAGAAAATAATAAAATTATAGAAATAATATCATAAAAAGCATATAAAAATATGAATTTTGTTCTAATTTTTTAGAACTATTTATAAATTAGATCTTTTTATTTCATAAATGAATTAATTTATTATTTTCAAAATAATTTATAAATTATGGTAATTGTTATTGTTTTAATTATAAGTGTATAAAATATATATAATTAATTTTAAAAATAATTATTATTTAGTTTAAAAATAATTAGTATGATAAACATAAAAATAAGTAATTTAGTGGTAGTTTAGCGTGGGGAATGGGTAATTTTGTAAATATGACAACCCAATAGCCCTTGCTAAAGCCCCACTGGAATTTACTATGGGCCCATTATAGTTAGGCCCATAAAAACGTAGGTGAGGTGAAGTCTACTCTTCTCTTACTGTCATCGTCAAAATTCAAATTTCCATCGTCGAAGTTGGAGAGAGCTCCGAAGAGTCACAGAGATCATCAATCGTAGACGTAATCGGATCTTTCTCCCGCCGATATCTTCACTGGAACCTGGTCTTGTATCACGAAGGTGTTCTTCTTCGCTTTGCTTCTCTCTTGTCTTCTGTAGACTGTGTTGATTTCATGATGTCTTCAACGGACGTAGAGTTCATTGCATTTGTATAATCTCTGTGTTTTTTTCTTAAATGATTTCATTGTTTCTCGTCTTTTGAATTTAGCGGATCAAATGGAACAGCATCTAAATATCAGTGTAGGATAATTTAAGTTTTAAGAGACAGAGGAAACAAAAGCGCCTGTAGCTCAGTGGATAGAGCGTCTGTTTCCTAAGCAGAAGGTCGTAGGTTCGACCCCTACCTGGCGCGGTCTCTTTTCTTTTTAAAATTTTTATGATTTATTTATTTTTTGGCAGGTTAATTTTTTTTTAAATCTACGTATAAAAATTATTAACTTTCTTGGCTCTTTATATTGCCATTTAAATACCAAAATTACAAATATTTTGATTTTTATAATATAAATAAATCTGATATTTACAATTTTTCTCATATTCATTGCTACATTAAAATTCTTGGCCTACAGTTTTTTATAAGTATCAAAATAATCACATTCACTCGTTCCTCCAAACCGTTGAAAATAACTTCTCTTTCTTGCATTGAAATCGCATTATTTGCCCTCAAAGCACTATTCTGCCCGGCAATGGTCAGTAGTAAATTCTCTCTTCCCTAATTTTCTTCCTCACTCTTTTAATCTTCTTGAATCATACCTGAAATTAAATTATGTTTATGATTCAATACATCCAAGTGCAAATATGGACTTAATGTATACTTGATATTGCCTATTACATTGATTTCAGTGGTGTATCATCCTGGTCAGGCAATATGGGGGACAACAACATGAAGATGATAAAATGAGGGATGTTGTCGTATCGAAATATTCAATAGACCTAGAGAATCCTATTGAAGATGCTTCCACAAGTGAAGTTGAACAAATGGATCATAATGTTCTCTTTGATCCAAATTCTGATATTGCCAACTATATTGATTGCAGTGGTGTATCATCTTGGTCATGTAATATTCAAGAAATAAGAACTGACACTAGAATGTATCCAGGGAAGAGAACACATAAGTTACTGACAAAACAGTGGAAGTTGCAAATGTGAATGGTCAAAAGGGTTTTAAACATGATATGGAAGTACAAGGATCACATGGAAATGTTCAAGAAACAGTGTTAGACAAGTCCAAAGGCAAGGACACAACAACCAACCTGGAGTCCCCTAATCCAAGCACAATTGAGGACATGGAAATTGATAGAGAGGGTGGGGATTCTGGAAATATAAGCTTAGGTGCTAATGGTTTTGAAAAAGTATCTAATGAAGCACCTGTTGTTTCTGATGCAAAATCTCTAGAAGGCAACATTTTAATTTACTGGATATCCACTAAAATATACCTATGGTTAAAATCTCTAGAAGGCAACATTTTAATTCACTCGATATCCACAAAATATACCTATGGTTCTTCGAATCAGAAAATCTTAACGAAATCCTAAACATCCAGAATTAACACTAATGCTCAGCAAGTATACACTATACTAAAATATACATATGTTTCTTCGAACCAGTAAAATTTACCATTAATCTTGCTAACCATTGTTCAATTGGACAAAAAAGTAACATCCAGAATTTAAGCTATCATTACACCAAAATGCAATTAAAATACCCAATAATGAAGAATAAATCTCATTAACACGAGCAGAAGTAACAACCAAAATACCCACTATAATATTATCACAATTTTAAAAAGGACCAGATTTTTTTTTCCAGACCTAACACTGTACTATAAGCCTCTTAATACCCACTACAACAGCTCTTAATACCCATTAACATCCAGAATTAAAACTATCATTAAACCATAATACAATAATAATACCCAATAATGCAGAATAAATCTCATTAACACTATCAGTAACAACCTAAATACCCGTTATACTATTCTCACAATTTTTTAAGGCTTCGGATTTTTTTTACAGAATTAAGACTGTATTGTATCCCTTTTAATACCCACTACACAACTCTTAATATCCACTAATCAGCACTAACTCACACCTCTTCATGTTCAATGCTTTTATTACCATAAATTTTGTTTAATTCACCATTAATCCTATTAACAATCTGTCAATTGATAAAAAAACAACCATAATTAAAACTATCATTAACCCATACTGCACTCATAATACCCAATAATGCACAATAAACATCATTATCACTATCAAAAGCAACAGCCAAAATACCCATCATACTATTGCTTATACTGTGAAAAAATATTACCTAATACCAATTCAATTTCATAATAAATGCAAAATATTACCAAAATACCCTCCACTCTCTTACCAGTCATATAGTCTCAAAATTAACACTAACCGTAGCAATTCCTTCACTATATAATTCACTCATCTCATTCACACAAACTACAGCATTTCCAAACTAAAAATTGCTACTTTCCTTCTAAAAATCCATTTCATTGTTATCACAAATTATCCCAATGACCTCCAACACCCTTTTGTCACACATAATGTTTAGTTCTCTGACAATAGACCGTTGTTCACAGCCTGTTGTTGTTAGGGGTTTCCGCATTTGGGAAGCCCGAAATGCCAAGAAAGGCGGCCAAATAATGTGGTTCGATTTCTTTCTCATTGATGCACATGTTTGAGTGTCTTCTCAATGCATAATGTATATTTTTAAATTGAGCTGCTGTTTATTATAATTTCCACTTTCCTTTTTTCTGTAGGCATCTTTGATTCAAGGGAGCGTTAGTTGCATCCTTTTTAACCGCTTCACGCCGTTTTTAATAGAGGGATCTATTCTGCAAATCCAAAATTTCGATGTTGTAGCGAGCACTAGCACTTTCAAACTTATTGATTCTAGCGTTTCTTTGCGCCTAACTGTTTCGACCAGATTGTGTGAAGTTTGTGACACCTCTATTCAAATTGTTAAGAAAATTTTCAGTTTCAAAACTTATGATGAGATAGCATCTATGGCCAACCAAAATTTTTTTCTTCCAGGTTTTCCAACTGTTTTACATCCAATTAATCTTTTAACATATTCACCTATAAATTGTACTTATCTTTAACAACACCTTCATATTAATTAAACATTTTCCAGATGTCATTGGTCGTGTTTGTGCTATCAAGGACTCGTTGACGGATGATGTATCTGGAACGCAACGTGTTATGTTGAGCCTACAATTATCAGGGTTTGTCAAACACCTAAACCTATAATTCCTATTTTTTAATGTTTGATTGATTATCATGTTTGATTGATTATGTTAAGGGTATGAACATTAACATTACTGCGTGGGACCATAAAGTAACGAATTTGCATGCAAAACTAGAAAAGTTTGGAACACAACTATCTGTCATCTTGACCACAAGCTTGAACCCCAAGTTTGTAGGAGGTTGTTTATTTTTCAGTCATCACTTCCATGGATTATTTCTGTTTACAATTCGATAAAAGCTTTTTTGTTGTTGTGTGCATGTTTTATACGAATTAGTTTTCTCACATCCCTTTTATAGGTAACCTATATTTGAATGCTACTTCGACGACACGGTTTTACTTTGATGGTGAAGCTTCAACATTAGTTGAATTCGTTGGAAAGGTCATTTGTTTTTTTCTTAATAAGTCTTTTTGTATTTTATATGCATAACAATATGCTTCAATTAAATGTTTCATGTCTCATGTTAAAATGTTCTTAACAGTTTCAAAGAAGGCTTTGATGATGCTGTTCACAACAAAATAAAAATCAACAATGTTGTCAAGATGGAAACAGTTTTGATTCTCGAATTACATGAATATATAACAAACACTGAACATAAGGTAGATTTCTGCAATGTTCAATATTGTATATTTTTAAATCTAAAGTTTGATTTTATCATATATTAACATTGTTTTAAAATGAAGGAGGCAGAATTCTATTGCCATGCTCGGATGATAGACGTGCTAACTAATAATGGGTGGACATACATTGCATATGGAAAATGTGCGAGGAAACTTAATAAAACAAATGATTCTTTGCTTTGCAGCTATTTTCATGACACAAACACGATTTGGGTTACAAGGTTTAGAGTCGATTTAGTTGTTGATGATGGTGAAGAAATTGCACATTTCGTTGCATTTGACCGTGAGATTTCCAAGTTGACAAACAAACAAGTTGCTGAGCTTATTGAAACTGAAGTATGTTTTTATTATTTTAAATGAATTTATGTATTTTCTGTTGCTAGATTTCTAACTTAAAATTTTATTGTAAAACAGGCTGACGGATGTGAAGTTGTTCCTAAATGTTTGAGGGACATCATAGGAATGAGTTTTACATTTCAAATAAAAGTGACCTCCTACAATTTCACGCCTAATCATCAATCATTTACGGCAACACGTATATTTCAGCATCAAACTTTAGATATAAAAGGTCTAAATGTTAGTGAGGGTTGTTTCTTAAACTTTCTATGGTTGCTTTACGTCTCTATAAATCATATTTTCTATTTCAAGTAATCTATTTTTTTACAGGGGATTGGTACAATTGATGGCAACCTAAATGACATTGAAGATGGCACAAAAGCATATTTAGCTGCTAAGGAAGAAGACCGTGGAAAAAGGATTCGGATCAATTAGTTTCAAGAATTTTACTTTTGCAATTTTATTTCTACTTCAATCGAACCTTTTTATGGATTTTACAGTATTTGTTTTATGATTTAATTACATTTTAAGATATTGAAAGTGATCGATGTCATGTTTGTTTTTTAGTTTTTTCCTATTCCAAGCATTGCATTATTGTATAACCAAGTAAATCTGATTCAATGTTATGGAAATACCTGTAATACGTGACTCATTTGTCATTGCTCTCAGCCAATGTCATATGGTTATTTGCCAGAAAAACCTCGCACAACACAATAAAACTGTAGCACTTTAGTTCCAACACAATAAACTGCATCTCACAACTTTAAAGTTAAATTTTCTAATACTCTTTCCACAGAATATTCTATTCGTTTGGAGACAAAGGTAAGTTTCCAATATTATGTTATACCGTAAACCATTTAGGAAAGTTAACAGCGCTATTTTGACAAACCCTACAATTCCAATTGCACAAACACTAATATCCGTCAGCCTTTCAAACCAAACCATCGGCAGCTTCCGAAAATCCCTAATTACTCCCCTTCCGAACAAAACCATCGACCACTTTACGAAAACCGCAACCGACCGAAACCACTACTAGCCTACGAACCCTAACAAACCCAAAAACCTCATATGGACACGGCGGTTCCAACGACACCAATCGGTAATCGCTGAAACGAACGACTGAGACAATTCTATATTAGACCTAATTCAACCATTAACGAACCACGTACCTTTGTGGTTGATTTGCTTGCTTGCATCTTTCCTCTTCCACCTATTCAACAAACCATCCTTTCGTCATTGCTTAATTTCGCAGTCGGTTCTTTATCGCCAAACGTAACCCTTTAGGGTTTCAGTTGCCACGAACATGAACTGCTCCTTTCATTTGTTTTCGGTCTTTGAAAGGAAGGAGCTTAGGTTACCTTCTTATTTAAATTATATATTATATTATACTACATCGGCTATTCATTCTATATTATATATTAAACTTAAATTTCCTTTACCACTCTATCATATAATTTTAAGATTTAAACATAAATGTTACATATTATATTAATTTGAATTTGTTCTAAAAAGATTTCCCTATTTGAAAATAATAACTATAAAGTTTAATTCTTTGATTGTATATATTATCTTTTACGAATTTTTTATAATATGAGGAAGTCTCAACGTCATGATTCCGTCAAAAATATAAAACGTGGTGAACACTCAAATACTTCCACAAACGGTATATGCATTTAAATTCATACGATTTGGAATAATTCTGGTATATTTTATTTGCATTCACAATAGTGTAGTAATTATATTCATGTTTGTGTTATATAGTTGAACATAGGACTTGGTTTTCAACGAAATATCTGTGTAGTACGAAGCAAATACAGTGTCATAATGCAGATCATTTGAAAGAAAAAGGTTTGGCCCAGTCTTCTCTACATGATGACAAACAATTTTTATGAAATTTTTGTTTGTAACTCTATAGTTAATTTATTATGCTTTTTGAAATTGTGTTGTGCATTATATATAACAGTCAATTGTAAAGTTGCACGTTGTTTAAGAAAATCTCTTATGTTAGAGAAGAAAGCATTGCACAGAAGACGAGGTATGTTCACGATATATACGACTTTTTCATATATCCAATTTATTTTACGTACTTAACGTTGCGACTTATTAGGTTTTCCAGATACACTTATTCAAACAAGTGAGTCTATCATTAAATGCCAACACTGTGATGCATTAGTTTGGCTTGATGAAAGTGTAGGCCGAGACAAAAGAACGGGTAATTTGCTATTTAGCCTTTGCTGCATGCAAGGACGCGTTAATTTACCAAAAGTCCCCGACCCGCCATCTTTGCTCGAAGAGCTCTACAACCAATCGCCTTGATTCAGAACAAACATTAGAGCATACAACTCAGTATTGGATTTCACGTTAATAGGTGCCAAGATAGACCATTCTGTGACATCAGGTACCAGACCATTCACATTCCGCATTCATGGACAAAATCATCATCAGATAGGGTATTTAATTCCTACTCAAGGTGACCCTCCAAAGTTTGCACAACTTTACATATATGATACTGCCAATGAGGTTCATAACCGTATAAGTATGATGAGGCATACTACAAGCGCTGGAGCTCTAAACGAGCAAATTGTTGCTACCCTTATACAAATGGTTGATGATCATAACCACCTGGCAAAAATTTTCCGTAAGGCACGTGACTGTTATGAAGCAGGCAATTTTGAAGACTTTTCACTACGATTGATTGAACCCCGTAAGAAAGGCAAACAATATGGATTACCGACACGAAACGAATTTGCTTGTTTGATTGTCGGAGACCTAGCTTTAACTACTCGTGAACGAGATGTTGTATTACAGTTGAAACCATCTGGAAATCTTTATAGGATAAGCGATCTACATCCATTATTTATGAGTTTACAATATCCGTTGTTGTTCCCATATGGTCAACATGGGTTTCACGAGGAGATACCATACAATGATTCTGAGAAGAAGATTAAGTGGGCGTTCGTCACAATGCGTGAATTCTATGCATATCAAATTCAGACGCGGTTGTCTGAAGGCAAAACGATAATCAAAGGCGGTAGACTTTTCCAACAATATGTTGTTGATTCATACACTGCAATTGAACAAGAACGAATACGTTGGGCAAAAAATAATCAGAAGAAGCTGAGATCAGATTTGTAAAATAATGTCTTCGATGCTATTGGGAAGGGCGATAAAGCTGCTAAATCTATAGGAAGGAGAATTATATTGCCCCCTTCTTTTACTGGCGGTCCACGTTATATAGTTGAAAACTATCATGATGCAATGGCTATATTTAGATGGTACGGGAATCCAGACCTCTTTGTGATAATGACAACAAATCCAAAATGGATTAAAATATGGAATCACCTCGGGATGTACGATGGAGGAACCGCAAGTGATAGGCCAGACATTGAAAGCCGAGTATTTAAGCTAAAATAAGATTGTCTTTTGGAAGATATCAATGCAAGCACTTTTTTCCCAAAACCAATGGTAGGTACGTCACAATTAATTTTGAAAGACTCTTTGTTGACTTTATAAATATTTCTTAGGTAATTACTAACATTTTAAGATGAACATGTTTGAAACAGTTATATACACTATTGAGTTTAAAAAGCGTGGGTTACCGCATGCACATATTCTGACATGGCTTCAACCTATGTTCAAGAATCCAACAATTGAGGAAATCGATAAGTTTATACAAGCCTAATTACTCGAAAGAGCTAGATGGTGAAAGATACAATCTGGTACAACAACACATGATGCATGGCCCTTGTGGTTTACATCGCACTAACTCGCCATGTATGGAAAATGGTGTTTGTACGATGAAATATCCTAGGACATACATTGACTATACGTATGTGGATAAATTAGGTTTTGTCATCTACCATCGTAGGGAAGGCGAGAAAAAATTTACGATGAAGGGTGATATCAAACGGGATAATCGGTATGTTGTTCCTCATAATCTACAGATCCTCAAGAAATATAAGGCACATATCAATGTCGAATGGTGCAGTAGATCAAATGCAATAAAGTATTTGTTTAAAATACATAACAAAAGGAGTGGATACATCATCTTTACTGATTGAGAGGGGGATCGACAATGGCTATACAACAAGGACATATAAGGCACCGACTATGGAAATAAATGAGATAACTAATTATCTCGAATGTCGCTATCTATCTTCATGTGAAGCAATTTGGCACATCTTATCCTTCAACATACACTACCAGAAACCCTCGATCATGCGATTATTGGTGCATTTTGAAAAATGAACAGAGTTTGACTTTTGAAGATTCTTCAGTTCTTGAAAGAGTTATGGCCAGATCAGGTATAGAAGAAACTATGTTTCCAACATTTTTCGTTTGGAAAAGTTCTGATAAGTTTTGGTCTCGGAGGAGAAGAGGATTATCACTTGGTAGAATAGTCAACATCCACCCAACTTCAGGGAAATTTATATTATCTTAGAATGTTACTAAACATTGTCAAAGGACCTACTAGTTATGATGACATAAAGACAATCGATGGTGTCAAATATACCACTTATAAAGAGGCATGCATTGCGAGAGGTTTGTTAGACAGAGATAACGAGTGGTGACTGGCAATGAAAGAGGCTGCTAAATGGGCAATGCCATCACAATTACGACGTCTCTATGTAACTTATTTGCTATATTGTGAGGTGACCAATCCATTAGATCTTTGGAATGATTGTTGGAAGGTCTTGGCAGATGATATATTGAATAGGAAAAAAAAATGAATTCAAATTCAACGATCTTCGCTTATCCGAAAAAAGATTAAAGAATACACTTTAATAGAGATTCAGAAGATTCTAAGCGAACATGATAAGTCATTATCAGATTACCCCAGCATGCCTACGCCGGATAAAAGCATAGTGGATGAAATCAGCAACACAATTTTTTAAGGCAGGAAATGCAATACGATATGGATTTTGAAAAGGAAGAACATAGGAAATTATTCGCAACGATTACCAAGGAATAACAACATATTTTTACCGCAAAAAATGCACCTGACCCTATAGGCACTGACCAAGAACCGAATCATAGAGTGACACACGGTGGCGATAGACTTGCGTCGCCATAATGTGTCACTCGAACTAGATTCATCTTGGATCTTGGTCAGTGCCTACAGGGTCAGGTGCATTTTTTGGGACCCCAACCCTTCTTGGCATGCACGTCCAGTTGCATCCCTTCGGACTAGAGAAAAGCAGCCCGCACCAATCGTCTAAAGTTTTTTTTGATGCGCCGATGTTCTGAGTAACTCTTTGTCTCATTGATCCGAAAAGAAAGGCATAAGAAAAGTGTGTACTAACCTTCTTTCTATATTCTCTTTTGAAATCCCTAAGAGCTAGAATGAATCAAAGCCACAAACCGCTGACTGAATGGAATCTTTGAAAGAAAATTTTAATGAAAGTCGGCCAAGGCAAACACTTAAATGCCCCGAGCCAATGTTCGAGTACCAGGCACTACGGCGCTGAAGTAACCCATGCTATACTCCCAGGAAAAGCTCGAACGACCTTCAACAAAAGGGTACACTAACCCAACCCATTCCTTCGTAGAGCTGTGTATTATAAGTGATCCGAACCTGCCCGGGGTGAGCCTCCCATAGAGGCAAGTTGGTGAGCCGTATGATGCGCAACTATCTCCTACGGTTTGGAGAGGACTCATCTATTAGATAGTATCCCCTTTGTTTCGGGGTGGACCCTTTCACTCTATTTTATTATATACGCTTAGCAAAAAGAATGTTTTTTGATACGAGATTTGCTTTTATTATCGTCCAACCGTTATTGAGGCTTTTGCTTTTGTTCAATATATAATGATTGAAACTAACTTTGGTTGGTTAATCCGATCTGTTCATCGATGGTTGGCAGATGGTCTTAATGATGATCGTGCACGTATTTCGACCTCACCGGTGGTTTTACCTCACGAATTAACTTGGGTTACTGGTGTGGTTCTGGCTGTATTGAACGCATCTTTTGGTGTAACAGGTTATTCTTTACCTTGGGATCAAATTGGTTATTGGGCAGTCAAAACTGTACTAAAAGGAGAGGTTGGGTTGCTGGTCGGCTAGCTGCTCTGTTTTTACTATAAAGTCTTTGCTGTGATAGGGAAGATGTGTGTTCAAAGTCTCCTTAGGTCTTGATCCAGTTGTGACTTCTTTTTTTCTAGCGAGTTACCCGTCGTTGTAGTTGTTGCTGTTCCGGGCGGAGCTTCCTGTCTGTAAGATCCCTTTCTTGTCTCGTCCGGCAAGGATGTATCCAGTATTGGTCCGTAGCTGCCTTGCTTTTCTTGTTTCTTTCACTTTCAAGTAGGTGCAACTGAGGTAGGTACCAAGAGTCAAGAGAGAACTTATTTGTTTTGTTTATATAATAGTATATATTTCTAACTTCTCTACGGAATACCTGTTGCATCCTGTCTCTCCAAGCTAAAAGAATGCATTTGTCATGCATTTGTTGCGTTGCTAACTGCCAACACAAGCTGGCTTGTTAGGAAAACCCTTTTCTTTTTCTTGTGAATGTTGCTTACTCTATCCACTGCGATACGATTATTGTAAGCTCTGTTTTACAGCATGTAATGGGATTTCCGCTCTCTTTTTCCTACCTCTGTTGAGTCTACCTCTGACCAAGATCCAAGACGAATCTAGTTCGAATGACACACTAATGCGACGCAAGTCTGTCACCGTCGTGTGTCACTCTATGATTCGGCTCTTGGTCAGTGCCTACAGGGTCAGGTGCATTTTTTACTGGATTTTACGGAGCTCATTCATGCACAACATCGTCGGGTCTGATCATAGAAAAGATTCTCTTCATGTAAACCAGCCTATCCCCGGGGTTTACACGGTGGTTGGAACAAAGACACATTTGGTTGTGAATTTCAATATAGCAGATAAAGTCATATTTCTGCACGGTCCAATCAATAGTTCAAGTCACACACTCCCATAATCCATTTTCTCTTCATAGAATTCCCTTCAATTATTCATATCAAATAAATAATAAAATATTGTAGAGTTGAAGGGCCAAATACATGTCTTATTTTTTTTAATAATCCTTATAACAATGAAATATTATTGTTCCTTCACCAAATAATAAAATAAACGATTAATTACAAATATCTAGAATCTAAATTATTGGACCAAAAATACCTTGCTTACGTATCATTAGGAAATGCATTAACATAAATACGACCGTAAGAAGAGGTAATACAAAAGTGTGTAAACTATAAAAGCGATTCAAAGTGGATTGTCCAACACTAGCACTTTCGCGTAATAATTCTACAAGAGGCGATCCTATTACCGGAATAGCTTCCGGTACACCTGTTACAATTTTGACTGCCCAATAACCAATTTGATCCCAAGGTAAAGAATAACCTGTTACACCAAAAGATGCGGTCAATACAGCCAGAACTACACCAAGGGAGGATAGGTTGAGGACCCCATTTTTTGTGAATTTTTTAACGTCAACTGAATAAGTAGATCACTAGTCTGCTAGTGGCTTGCTTGGGGTATTTCTGGATGAGCTTGATAGGGCTCTTTTAGGGCAGCATCCGGTGGAGAGGACTTCGAATACATGTCATTCCGATCGGTGACTCCTTCTGCCAATGTATTTCTTTATGTCACTGGCCATTCTGTCTAATCAATCTTTCTGTCTCTCGGGACTAGATCAAGTCATTCTTATGTGTATTTGTCATTCGTAATGGCTTTAGTCTATCTTTCTTGCTTTCGTCACTTGTCATTCAGGTACTAGTATGTAAATAAGCTGCACTCGGGCGACTCACCTCTTTCGGGCAATCAACTCTTTCTTGTATCTAGCACTAGTCAAATTGTAACTCGGTTCACTTGATGCCACACCGAATCTCCTTTCGTCATAAGGCGTGGAATTAGACCAAGGGGAATCTCCATAGAAACTAGTCCCTCTGATTTCGCACGTAGGAGATCGAGACACAGCCCCAAGGCTATGGAGAAAGATGTAGATTGATCGCCCTAGTCTAAAAAAACGGGGTTTTCCGGTTTAGTGGCATCCCAATAAGCGTATTATATGGACAAATAAGCACATCTTTCTCTAGGAAAGACGTATAAATGACTCACTATTCACTCGTGGTTTCTGGGGAGAGATGGCCGAGTGGTTTAAGGCGTAGCATTTTTTCTGCTATGTAGGCTTTTGTTTACCGAGGGTTCAAATCCCTCTCTTTCTGTATCTTCACCTAATTCACCAACATTACCGACCGCCATGTATCAAATACCAATCGAGACCTCTAAGAGTAAGACTAAGACATTTTTTTAGATTATTTATTTCTAATTACTTTTGTACGAAAAAAACAGAAAGAGTGGACAATAAAATCTTTGAACTATTTGTGATACGTAAATGGGAGAAAAATATGGACCCTTCGGAAAAAAAGTTTATGAAGCGGGGATAAGAAAGAGATCTTTCGATTCGGGAGAGTAAGCTTCAAGCTCAAGATATCATTTGTGATCTTCTTCTTCGCGAACCTAATCTCAAGTGAACATTTCTTATTGAGTTCTAAATTAAAATATCCAAAAAACCTTTCATTTTATTGAAGAGAAAACCGCCCTCCATTTGAACGAAGTCTCCGGCCTTCCCCGTTATGACTTTAGAGTCTCTCTCACATCTTATATGAAATCAGTTGAACAGAAGCTAAGGAAGCTATTTTTTTGTATGGTCCAGGAGGAACGGGAAACACATATCTATATAAGACTATTATTTCAAAGCTCAGATCGGAAGGAAGAGTTGTATATCGGTTGCATCGTCGGGCATAGCTGTCCTGCTTCTCCCTGGGGGTCGAACATCTCATTCTCGGTTCAAAATCCCTCTAAAAGTGAATGAAGGATCAACGTGTGATATCAAACAAGGAAGTATGCTAGCAGGTTTACTGAAAAAAAACAGATTTAATTATATAGGATGAAGCGCCAATGGCATATCGACACACTTTTGAAGCATTGGATCGAACGTTGAAGGATATTATGGCTTCAATAGTTATGGAAGGAGATGACAAAACATTTGGTGGAAAAACAGTTCTTTTTGGCGGTGATTTCAGACAAATCTTACCGGTCACTCGAGGAGGGCGCACAGACACAATGTTAGCATCATTAAGTCGATCACACCTATGGTTATTGGAAGTGGGAAATGGTACAACACTTAAAAGGAATATGACCGCTCATACGTATGGTGATGGCGAAAGAATCCTCATTGATTCTAAATTATTGCTCCAAGTCAAAACGGACCCATTCAGAGCACTTCTTGACTCAACATATCCACACTTCATCGAATCTTACATGAATCATGAATATCTTACCAAAAGGGTAATACTTACTCCACGAAATGAGCATGTTGATGTGATCAATGACTTTCTCTTATCACATATTCCCGGGAAAGCAACAAAATATTTGAGCTCAGACCATATTGGAATTGATAGTGTTCCTTTTATAGATTGGCAATCCTTATATATTGTCGAGTACCTCCACTCTCTTGAATTTTCTGGATTCCCAAAACATCAGCTTTCTTTGAAAGTTGACGCTCCAATTATGATGCTCAGAAATTTAAACCAAAAGGAAGGTCTTTGCAATAGGTCACGATTATTTGTCACTCAATTAGCATCAAAAGTATTGAAAGTAGAGATTAAACGGGAACCCATGTCGGTAACAAAATTCTCATACCAAGAATTATTTCATCTCCAACTGATTCAGGACTACCTTTACTTTGCGCAGGAGGCAATTCCCAGTTCGCTTATGTTATGCAATGACGATAAATAAAAGTCAAGGGCAAAGTCTTAAACAAATTGGACTTTACCTTTCAAGGCCGGTTTTCAGCCACGGCCAATTGTATGTTGCACTATCAAGAGTTACTTCTGCTAATGGCTTGCAAATTTTAGATCTCAATGAAGAATGCATACAAAAATCATCCATTACAAACGTTGTTTACGAAGAAATATTCAATGGACTACCAACTACATCAAACAGGTATATAAATAGTAACCTCATTTTTTAAATTGGCATTTCCTATTTTCTAAATATTTTTTTTAAATCTACGTTTCATGTGTTTACATGTCTTAGGTCTCTTTAATATCAACATCTTCCAAAATTTATTTAGAAAATGGATCGTGAACGTATCATTGTTCACTCAATGGTCTTTAAAGGTAATTATTATACCTATAAGATAATCTTTATTTCATGCTTTTAATACATTTATCTTTCAACTATAAATTCATTTACAGATCGTTGGTTTTTTAACAAGTTCTTTCAACCTACACCAATATAATCACCGTCTGAATATTATTTTGTCTTAAAAGAATCGCATTGTCATTCCATATGATATTTCATTCTTCATGTTGTTTTTCATTAATTTCATACTTCTGTCAACTTTCCCATGGGTTATAACATATTTACAACATCAATTTTATTTATGTGTCCTATTTTTTATTAAATCACTTTGTTTTCCATACTAAAACTTCGTATAACCATTATTAAAAAACATATTTCTTATTACAATCTTCAATTACAAAAAACATAATAATCTGACTTTTTTTCAATCCCGCGCATCCCGCGGGTTGGTTTACTAGTTATATATATAATAATCCTTGCAAGGTTGCTTCTGGTGAAGCCACCTTAGCAAATATTATTAAATGTTAAAAAAATTAAGTTTTTACTTTTTAGAATATCAAATGTTACTTCTTCTCTATTTTTTATATATAGATTTTAAAATATATACACATTTGTTTAATATATATTCATATATATTAGATATATATTTTTCATATCCATATCAAAAACATATTTATTTATATATAGATTTTAAATTGTATATATAATAATCCTTGCAATATTGTTTCTGGTGAAGCCACCTCAGAAAGGATTATTAAGTTTTTACTTTTTAGAATATCATATGTTACTTCTTCTCTATTTTTTTATATACAGATTTCAAAATATATAAATATTTGTTCAATATATATATATTCATATATATTAGATATACATTTTTCATGTCCATATTAAATACATATTTATTTATATATAAATTTTAAAATATATACATATTTGTTTAATATATATTCATATATATTGGATATATATTTTTTATATACATATTCTATTATATTATTTGAAATAACACCAAAGAGTTATATATATATTTAATATATATTAATATATCTCATATACATTGGATATATATTTGTTCAAAAATACTATTTAAATATTTTTATCCCTTCTCACACCGCCACATCTTCTTTTAACTTTTTATTTTTAATTCAATTGTTTTTCATAAATTATTCCAATGAATACACAAAAAAACCTTTCAGCTTCCATATCATTCTTTTATATTTTTATAATTTTAATTTTATTATCATCAAATATATAGATAATGAAGAAAAAACTAAACATTTTTTGAAATAACACTAAAAAAAGAAATGTTATAAATGAAACGTCATGTTTAAAAAATTAAATTAAATTAAATCTTATATATTAAAATTCGATTTTTTGTTCAATTTTGGTGAAATCACGTTAACAATGATGTAGCAGTCCAATCATCAATTTCATTTTTTAATTTAAAATTATTCATATATAAAAGTAAAACATGTTGTATAAAGAGAAAAAAAATCAAAAAATATTATCTCGATTTCTATTGTGATATAATATTTATAAATTCTCAAAATATCTACTCTTTATATATTTATATATCTATGTTTTTATTTTTAATACATTAGAATAACTTTTGTATTATATATCAATTTCATTAAATAATTATTAATCTAAATCAATAATTTTTTTTCAAATATTTAATTCAAAATTTTAATAATTTTATATTTAAACATTCTTTTCATATATATATATATATATATATGCAAATGTTATTCTCGTAGCGTTCCACTTCAACAATATTTATTTGTTCGATTAAAAATGAGAATCCACCACAACCCACCCTTGATTTCTCAGAAACCATTGGTTCATTATCAGAGTCCTCACTGTCAATGATTATGGTTTTCTCGGCGGATCGACGACGTAGATATGGTCGTGTGTTGATGATGACGCGCTAGATCGGCGGTGGGTCGGCTAGAGTTTAGGCGACATATTTATTCTTCCTCGATTAGGTTCTATTTTCTTGACTTTAATTTCATTTTGTCTAAAATTTATTTAGATGGCATTAAAAACCTAATATAATAGAATGAAAGTTAAGGAAGTTTAAAAACTGCGACATAGTTATCGAGGTGACAACATGAAAACATGGATTTGTAAAAGTTTATATATAAAAAAAGATAATATATTTTATTTAAAAAATATTTTAATACTAATTGAGTTATTATTTCTCTACCTAATTTCTATTATCTACGTATCTTTCTTTAACTTAATAATTTATCAGATGACTATATCAAAATTTGGTTTTTTATCTTGCTATTAAACTATAATAACTACTTAAACATTTATAATAAAACTCAAATATATTAATCATTTATTATGTAAAATAAGATATAAAATATATAACCATCATCGATTACACAAGTCTTACACGAGTTTTTGATATTATGATCTATTTATGACATATGAATTTCTAACTCTATAATAATAGAAATTGAAAAAAAAATAAATTTTTTTTGGAATATTGCTTCTTCTCTATTTCATTTAAAATTTTAAAATTGTTTATATGTATCGGATATATATTTTTTATCCATAAAAAACTCTTTATATATATATTTAAAAAATATATACATATTTGTTTAATATATATTTTTATATATTGGATATATATCTTTTACATCCATATTCTATTTGTTTAATATATATATTTCATATATGTTCTTTAATATTAAAAACCTATTTATTTATATATAAATTTTAAAATATATACATATTTGTTTAATATATATTCATATATATTGAATATATATTTTTATATCTATATTCTATTATATTATTTGAAATAACACCAAAGAGTTATATATATATTTATTTAATATATATTAATATATACATATATCATATACATTAGATATATATTTGTTCAAAAATACTATTTTAATACTTTTATCTCTTCTTACGTCGCCATATTTCTTTCAACTTTTTATTTTTTAATTCAATTATTTTATCATAAATTATTCCAATGAATACACAAAAAACTCTTTCATCTTCAATATCATTCTTTTATATTTTTATAATTTTAATTTTATTATCATCAAATGTATACATAATGAAGAAAAAATGAAACATTTCTTGAAATAACGTTAAAAAAGAAATGTTATAAATGAAATGTCATGTTAAAAAAATTAAATTAAATTAAATCTTATATTTTAAAATTTGAGTTTTTGTTCAATTCTTGTAATTTAAATTGACGTAGCAGTCCAATCATCAATTCCATTTTTATTAATTTAAATTGATTAATATATAAAAGTAAAACATTTTGTATAAAGAGAAAAAAAATCAACAAATATTATCTCGATTTCTATTGTGGTAGAATATTTATAAATTCTCAAAATATCTACTCTTTAGTCTAATAATTTATTAGATGATTATATCAAAATTTGGTTTTCTTGATCTTGCTATTGAACTATAATAACTACTTAGGCATTTATAATAAAATTCAAATATATTGATCATTTTTCCATAAAATAAGATATAAATATGTAACCATCATCGATTACACGATTCATATACGAGTTTTTGATATGATGAACTATTTATGACATATGAATTTCAACTCTATAATAAAAAAATTGATAAAAATCCGCGCATCGCGCGGGTTCCTTTCTAGTATCAGTAATTAGCAATGAAATTTTACATTACGACACCAATATATACAGTTGAAATTTGGAAGACCGTATGGTATTTCCTTTTTATTCACAAGACATCATATATACAAGAACAAAACGAATGAAAGAGACAAGAACACAACACACTTGTCCTATGGTAGTACTTTGGTAATCCTCGATGCTAAGACCGTATATCCATGAAACTTCAAGTCTTCTAAAATGTCCCTCCGAAGCCTCATGTACTTGTTTTGTAATATTCCACAGACACACTCAGCTGCCGAATCACCTCCCTTTTCTGTTCATCCATTTCCATGGCTGCCATTCTTGTAGTCTTAGCCTCTTCTGCAAGCTCCATGGCTTCTCCTCTTAGCATCACTTGCTCCATGTGCAGCTCCTCGAGGTGCTTCTCCATTTCCTCTATCTTTGTTTCTCTCTGAGTAACCTCTTTGATCAACTCGTCATTCTTCTCCCGCATATTGTTTATCTTTTCATTTAACTTCTCTATGATGCTGCTCATGTCATCCACCTCTGAATGCAACTTCTCTATTTCTCCTCTAAGTCTCTCACTACTAGAAAATTCAAGATTAGGGACGGAATTTGGGGACCGACATTTCCGTCCCTAAATTTAGGAATGGATTATACACGGATTAGGGACGAAAAATGAAATCCGTCCCTAATCCGTTCCCAAATTTGGGTACAGAAGAGTCGTGCTTAATCCGTTTCTAAATACAGACCAATTAGGGACGGAATAGTAAGTCGTCCCTAAATTGGAGACGGCAGGTCATCCGTCTCCAAATTTGGAGACGGGCAGGTCATCCGTCTCCAAATTTGGAGACGGATTTGGGACCGTCCCTAAATTTAGGACTTTAAAAACCGTATTAGGGACAGTTTCGGGAAGATTTTTCGGAAAATTAATCTCTTAGTCCCTAATCCGTTCCTAATTCGTGTATTAATAATCTATTTAACCCCTCAATTGATCCTTTTTTCATAAGCAACTCTCATATTTTTCACCCCATATCTTCTGTAGTATTTGCGATATAATGGCATCTTCATCAAGATCGAACATTTTCGATTCTAGACAATGGATGCATAATTTGAATCAGATACAGAAGATTCGACGAAACAATTGTGTGACTCTGATGATGAATCATGTTAAAACATTTACGAATTGTTTCTTATATACTTTTTAATGATTATTTCTATTTTCTTAATGATTATATGTTTACGAATTGTTTCTCAATGTTTATACGTTTTTTTATGATTATTGTCCCGATCTATCGTCCCGATCCCGTTCTATCGTCTCGGGCCCGGTCCCCGGTCAATCGTCCCGATCCCAGTCCCGGTCAATCGTCCCGATCCCAGTCCCGGTCAATCGTCCCGATCAATCACCGATCCCGGAATTGGGGACAGAAGGTTGAACCGTCCCCAATTAGGGACGGATGAGCCGTTCCCAATTGGAGACAGATTTCAGCCGTCTCCAATTGGAGACGGATTTTATCCACCCGTCTCCAATTGGAGACGGATGATATCCCACCGTCTCCAATTGGGAACGGAATTTATCCACCCGTCTCCAATTGGAGACGGATTTTGTCCCCCGTCCCCAAATTATTATAAATTCTCGCTCGAACCCATCCCCTTCCTCCTCACGCTCGAATCCATCCCCTTCCTAACGCGTCGTCGCCGCGTTCCCTTCCTCCTCCGTCTCCGCCGCATTCGCTTCTCTCGCCGTCGCCGCCGCGTTCGCCACGCCCATCCGTCGCCGCCGCGTTCGCCGTGTTCCCCTCTCGTCCCCTCTCGTACCTTTTTGTTGTCGAACGAATCAATCAGGGTAAGATTTAAATTTCTTTATCTTTTTGTTGTCGGATTTGTTTGCTGCTTCAAGTGGCTGATGATTCTGCAATTGTTTCATTCAAATGGGTCTTGTTGTCGGATTTGTTGTCGGATCGAATTCCGAATCTTCACCTCCGTCGTTAGAGTAGATGTTAGGATAAAAAAAAGTTTATTTCTTTTTTATGAAAATTAGAGTAGATGTTAGGATTCATCGTTGAAATTTAGAATGTCGGAAATTAGAGTTGAAATTTAGAATCTAACATCGTTGAAATTAGAGTAGATGTTAGGATTCATCGTTGAAATTTAGAACAAAAAATGCGGAAATGGGTTAAATAAATTTAGTTGTTTATTTATGTGTTGATGTTAGAAGTTGCGAAATTTAGAAATGTATGTTGAAATTTAGAATGTCGTAATATTTTAATTTCACATTTCAGTATGTCGCGCCGCGTTGGAAGAGGCGGTAAACCGAGAAACCGCCCTCAGTCCGAGGAAAGTGGCAACCTTTCATCTCATTCCCGACATTCCAATTCAGGGTTTGATGATTACATGAATCCAAATTTCTTCCGAAACACTGGATCGACACAATCGGGGCAATATATGCCGTATTATCCGCAAATGCAAGCACCACCAGATCAAGTACAGCATCACGATCCGCATATATACGAGGAACCAACAGTGGAAGAAATTTTAGCAATGGATGAAGAGCGACGGAAGCTTCCTCTTATAGACCCTGATCGAAAAAGCGGCGGACTATGGTACGTATACTCAATTTCAAATCTCAATTATAAATAGTTAACAAAATGTTAATTTATCTGTCATTGTGATTTGTAGTTTTGGTTTTAATCAACTTAATCGTCACATAACAGCTACGATAACAGCTGATTATGATCGGCTATGTTACAATTGGACACTTACCGATCCAGATATTAAGCAACGATGGTGGAAATCATTTGTGGTATGTTTTAAACAATTTTTAATTTTATCAAGTAATTTAAATTCAATTTAATTATAATAAGCTTATTATTATTATTGTAGCAAAAATTTTATTGGAATCCCGCCCTTACCGGACTAGTAAAGTCCGAATTTGAAAGAAATGCGGCTTTGCGTCTCAAGTCTATCGTAGGTAAATGTCACGCAAACCGATATACAAAAGGAAGACCCAACTGGATGGCGGGAGATATTTGGGATCAGATGTGCACATATTGGGATTCTCCAGAATTTAAGGCAAAGAGCGAGCGAGCAAGTAAATCTCGGCGTTCTGATAGAGCAGGATACGAGATAAACATACACACGACAAGATCTCGTTCTTTTGCGGAAGTATACGAAGATCTGGTAAGCTTTATTCAATTTTTATGCATTTATATAAAATTAACATTTCATTAAACTATGTCTTTTTTATTTTTTTCAGGCGAAAGAGAATGGATCCGAACCATCGTATCTAGAATTGTTAGAACGTACGCGCGTTAAGAAGTCAGATGGTTCATGGGTGGATCCTAAGGTGAAAAGCGTTTACGATGAAATTGAAAACATGGCAGCGGAGCGAGTATCGCAAATTCCTCCGAGAGAAGATGGCTCACAAACTACTCTTAGTTAGGAAGAGTACAACGAGTTGTATCTTGAGGTAATAATGAAATTCTACTATGATCTAATTTCACCATTTATAAATGTTATTAATTCTCGATATTTGTTTTACAGCAAGTTACGCCATACAAAGGTCGTATTTTCGGACTTGGAGCAATGGCCTCAAAACATTCAACTTCATCCAAAGGTAAAGAAAAAGTATCGGATTACGAGCTCCGACATCAAATATCCGAAAGGTTCCAAGAATCCGACAGGCGCGTTGAACAAGCACTAAAGGAGGCTGAACTATCAAGAAAGCATGCTGAACGATCAGATAGGCGAATGGAAAAGCTTCTGCGCATGATGAAGGCGCAAATGCCTAACATCGATTGGAATGCAGTTTAGAGCAGTGATTCCGACCACGACTAATCGGAACGGTTTAGGATTAAAAATGTTGGTTATATGTTTGGTTTGTAATTTTTTATGTACTAATATTTATCTTTTAATGTAATCGAACTTTTTTAAATTTTATTTTTTTATTTTTAAATTTTTTTTATTTCAAAAAAATTAGGGACGACGAAAAAAATTTGCCGTCCGTCTCTAAATTTGGAGACGGATTCAGTGGTCCGTCTCCAAATTTTAGAGACCGAAAACAAATCGTCATCCAGGAACCGTTTGGGGACTACTTATTTCGTCCCTAATTGGGACAGATTGGGGACTGAAATTTCCGTCCCTAATTAGGAACAGATTGGGGACGGATAGCATTTGGAGTCGTGCGATTGGGAACTACCGCTGGTCGTCCCTAATCTGTCCCTAAACCTGTTTAGGGACGGATTAGGGACTGATTTTTCAGTCCCTAAAACCTGATTTTCTTGTAGTGTCTCTTGCAGCTCTGGTTCTCAACCTTCAGCTTACAAATTTCTTCTTCGTATATCCGTAGCTTTTCATTAACTTCTCTAAGCTCCTTCACGTACGTGGAAATGTCATCATGGAGATCAACGAAATCGCCACCATTAAAACCTCTAGCTGAGCCATCTAAACCGACTAGATGTTGCAGAGGGAGCTTATGTTTTGTCTCAAAAAGCTCAAGCTTAGGCTCAGCTATCATGTGAGTCAATGTCTCATCAGAAACTAAGTTCGACTCAGAATCATACCCAGAAGATGAATCCGTGAATGCAGTTAACTCGTCCTCATCTTTGGGGACGGAGTTCGAGGGAGTAGCCAACATTTTCCTTGCCATGGTCGTAACAGTCAGCCAAGGAACGGTACATTGTTGGGAAATCGAGGCACGATCAGATTTAACTTGTTTTAAGGTTTAAGAAAGTTAACTTATTTTCGTTTCGTCCAAAACTTGATCTTGTGAATCACGAACAACAACGGATTGTTCCTGCCTCCACTAGTATCCTTACGAACAAAAGAAGAAACCCAAGTGCTAGCTTAGAGTTTCGAAAATGACTTTGTTTCTGGTCTTTTGTGTTTTTCTTACATCTCTCTTAATTTCAAGATCCTAAACATGTATTTATAGAGAATTTGACATGTTTAATATGGCGGCTAACCCTAACCCTAATATGATATTTATTAAGAAATGGGATAAGGGCTCTTTTCGAAACCACATCATATTAGTCAATGGGTCATGGCCCCGATACGAACTAAATTCAAATCAGACAATGGGCCATGAGCCCATTTCGAACTCCACACCTGCCAGACCATAATTTGAATTCAAGCCCAACAACGCTAGTCATGGGCCCAATTCAAATTTTAAGCTCAACACACTTCTTACCCTAAAATGCCAAAGTCCATTCTTTCTTGTGTGCGACCCAATAGGTCCCTGTTACGTTGATAGTGATTAATATCATAAATAATGAGTAGTGTCTAGCAACACATCATTATTACCCAAGTAACGAGAATGCCTGTGACTCGACATAACCATTCCCATTTACCGTGTAGTTTGATCCTTTTGTCCTTGATGTCTTGATCGAACACGAGCCTGGGAAACATCATACTCGCATAGTTCAATCATAGGTTTCTTGGTTCCCAAGTAGATTTTATAGAAACAAACAAATTCGATATCACATATCAATTATTTGAGCACGACCATGCATTTCACAATCTCACTCGATCAAGGAGCTCATAACATCAATCTCGTTATGCATGAGGGACAAATCCTATCTCGCTCAATCAACATCTTACTGCGTAAGTCGACTGTATACCTAATCACTACCTCGTAAGTCCACCACATTACGAGCGACGCTCAACAATGTCAAAGTACAAATTTCCCTTACGTCAAGATCTCTGATGATCTCAAGTCAAATGATCACATACACCATCATCATTGTGAGAATTTCCTACGGCGCTCATATAACAATTCATGCATCAAGCTTATAGAGGGTCGATCCAGTACAATATTCTCTAACATGTACCTATGTGTTGAATTGATATCTCATATTAATTCAACACATACTAGTCTCAATGCATCATTGATATCCCCATTTTCAATGATACTCGACTAAAGATGCCATTTAAGAATATATTCAAAACAATAATCCTAAGGATGTTGCATTCACTTATAATACCCAGAAAATAAAGTGAATGAAATAACAAATTCCATAAATAATAAAATGTCACCATACATAAATAAAACCCCAAATACACTCAACTTATGATTGGTCTATAGAGCATACTCCAACATACATGTGGTAGAATTCCTTAACAAGGAGGATTAACTCATGCTTTGTGTGGTAATACATCTGAGAATTATGAGGAAAAGGGTCAGTATCTTCTTGAAGCAGCTTTAGCATGCGATTCAGACAGTCGTCCATCTCTGGTAAGAAAAAGAAAAGGTGGAAACGGATGTTAGAGACATATTCAGAATGACAACATTGAGAAGTTCAATGAGGAACGTACTTTGATAATTCTCCGCATGGCATCTTGAATTGTTGGGACTAATGTCACCACCAACCGACGATTTCTTTCTCCGAGGTCTCCTAAACTTTCCTTGGCATCAGCACATGGAAACTCAATGTTTTAAGCAGGGCCGTGCCTGAAGTATTGGAGGCCCCAAACGGAGATAGAAAAATGGTGCCCCTTGTCTTTTACAGAAACCAAAATATCAAGATAATAAATAAAAATGTGATTCCATTCACAACTCGAGTCACTACACATAGTATAATAGTTCAAAAAGTTAAACTAATAGTAGTACTACTGAAATCGAACTCTCCTTGCAGTTTTTCCTGCAAAATCATTCATCAAACTTTTGTAATCAAGATCTTTGATCATTTCTGTTTCAATCGATAACATAGCCAATCCATTCAACCTTTCTTGTGACATACTTGATCGAAGATAAGACTTGATCAATTTCAACTTTGAGAAGCTTCTCTCAGCAGAAGCAACAGAAACTGGAATCGTCAACACTATACGATAAGCAATCCAAGTGTTGGGGTAGCAACCATCCATTTTTTTCAGAAAATTCAACACTTCAATGGGCTTCTTAGTTTCTTTGGGTAAGACTTTTATTAGAACTTTCAGCTCCATAAACAAATCATTCCCATCAATATCTGAATGTGTTCCATGTTGCAAAAAGCCTTGAAGCTTGGAACAAGATGCCATCAAGCTATCATCACTTGCCGAGTTCAATTTTCTCAAGTCGAACAAAAACCCAAATATTTGATCATACCTTCGGAATTGTTCAAACCTTGCCTCAAGTGAAACTAAAGCTTGATCCATGACTTGGATGAAATAATCAATTTTGAAGTTATCCTCTGGGGATAAGACTACATCATCATTGATCTTATCTGATCCCTCGTCATATTGTCTTTTTCTCTTGATAATACGTCTTTGTTTCGTAGGAAAAATGGCATCAATCTCCATAACATCTGCAATTAGTTTAGCTTCAACTTTTGCTTTCTCAAACCCCGTCTCCCTGTAGTCTTGGAAAAAAGAAACAAGCCCTTTAAGTTGAGCAATGGCAACATCGATATCCATGTCCTCTGATTGTAAATGCTTACTTACAGCATTCACAGCAAATAGAAGATCGTGCCAAATAACCATACCAAACAAGAATTCAAAGCTTCCAATTCCATGTGTTTCACTTGTCGCACGACACTCAGCCTCACTTCTTGTTTTTGGATCATCACTATTATCGGCCCAGTAAAACAAAGCTTCTCTTATTTTTGGAGCTTGAAATCGTATTGCTTTAACACTCTCAATATGACTCTCCCAGCGAGTATCAGATAGAGGCTTTAGTGTGAGACCTCTCACCATATCTTTGAATACAGCCCACCTCTTTGTTGAATGTGCAAATAGGCAATAAACACGCTGAACAATCCCAAAAAATGACACAGCTCTTGTAGAAGTGTTGGCCATATCACAAAGTGCGAGATTCAAGCTATGACAACCACAAGGAGTGTAAAATGCCCTAGGATTGACTTCAAGCAATCTTCTTTGAACTCCTTTATGTTTTCCCTTCATATTTGCTCCATTGTCATAACCTTGTCCTCTTATATCATCCATTTTCAACTCAAGATCAACCAATGCCTCTTGAATAGTAAGAAAAAGCCCTTCTCCAGATGTATCCTGAACTTTTAGGAATGTCAAAAAAAATTCATCTATCTTCGTAGAAGTTGCCATAACATCTACACACCGGATAATAAGAGCCATCTGCTCCTCATGACTAACATCTGGAGTACAGTCCACAATAATTGAAAAATATTTCGCGCTTTGAATCCTCTTGATTATTATAAGCTTCATCTCATTCGCTAGCATATCTATCAACTCATTTTGAATTCTGTTGCTGAGATAATGATAACGAGTTTCACCATTTTCAATTCTTCTAACATGTTCCTGCATTACTGGATCAAACTCTGCAAGCATTTCAATGATACTCAAAAAATTCCCACAACCCTCTTCACCAATCTTCTCATTGCTCCCACGAAATGCTAAATTATTTTTAGCAAGAGTCTTTGCCACCGAAAATATTCTCAACAACACTCCTTTCCAATGAGCTTTCTCTTTCTTGATTTCTTCTTGGATATCATTATCAAGACAACAATTGTTCTGGAGTCTCAATTCTAATCCCATCCACTGACTCATGCACATTATATGTTCTGAGCTAGTTTCATGCTCTCTCAGCCGCGATGAAAGGTTCCTCCAATCATTGTATCCTGTTGTTGCCAGTTGGCCACTAGTTTTGTTTTGCTTGAATAGCTTGCAACAAAAACAAAATACCTTGTCTAGTATTTTCGAATAAACTAGCCAACGTCTGTCTTGTTCCTCTCCATTACTCATCTCTCTTGTATAATGTACGCTAGAGAAATGTCTACCACTGGCATCTTTAGGAAAATGACACTTACTAGATTGCCTTTCCATAGGACCTTTTTCAACCATAAAGTCTCTCAATCCCTGATCTACTATATTCCAGTTTCCAGGATCACAAAAATCTAAAGGTATGTGTTGTTCTCTAACATCTTTTTGACCAATGGCATTCAGATTCCCGTCTCCAACCTCATTCTCATTCTCACTAATATGCACTTGCTCCTCTTCTTTGCTACCATGTTCATTTATATTTTCATCCTCATCATCATTCACAGAAGCAAGTTCCTCACTATTTCTCGCAACCTCGTTAATTCGAATACTTTCGGATCTTTTAACATACCTCAGAATAGCATTAGCTTGAGAACTTATCAACTCTTCTTGTTGTTGTTTCCTCTTCCTTTTTTTGGCTCCAGATAGTTGTTTTCTATTGCTTGATGGAGGCATTTTTTCTGAAAAATTAAAGGAAACATAAACCATGGATAAGAAAAACAGAGCGTTTAAGACAATGGCGGCGAGTTTAAGACTAGTCAATTCTTAAAATGCAGCCTCCAGGTTTAAGCCATGACTAACAAACAAGCAAATAACTATTCAAACCCTAAAATCATGCTGCAGAAACTCGAATCTATTCAAATCCGGGAAAGCCAAGGAAGGCACGAACCTCAGCGTTTCCGACAAGGTTGAAATGGTCTCGAACCAAGTCGCCGGAGCCTGAGCTGGCCTCCTCGAAATCTTCCTCCTCACGGACCTCCCCGATTTGGCAAACTCGCCGGCAGGTGGTGCTGTGCGAGCGCGGACGGTCGCCGGAGGCGATGTGCCGTCGATGGAGGTGTTGTCGTTTTGCTGAAAAAAAAGAAAGTTAGGTTTAGGGATTGTCAATTGTGTTTGTCGAAGAAGACAACCAAATATTCTTTTATATTTTTCCTTTTTATTTCTTTTTTTTTTGAAAAAAAAATTTAAAAAAAAAGAAAAGAGTGCCTCTGCTGCGGATCGAATTCAGGACAAGCGGTATATGACGGCACGCAACCACCACCACACTACAATACATTCTTGTATCTGGTGCCCCTAAAATCGAATATTATTGTGGTGCCTTAGGCCTGTGCTTGGGCTGTTTGGGCCCAAGCACGGCCCTGGTTTTAAGCACGATTATTTATATTGGAGATTCAAAAACATAAATAACAATATTATAATTCTATAAAAAGATCAAAATTTTCTTGATTTTTTAATACTCTCTTAAAGCTCATACGTGAGTACGAACGATCCAATGTTATATCGGATCAACTCTTTGATTTACGTGAATTCCTCGCACCCAACTTCAAATCAATCATATACCAAAGAATTTAGAGTAATGAATTATATATTTAGTGGTGACTATATTGTGTTAACATACACAGAATCAATTACCAATCCAATTATAGAATCATTTTATGCCTATATATCGAAATGTATGGTCATCTTGAATAAATTGGCTTTCAGAAAGAATGAGATGTAGAGAACAAAATAAAATATTACAATAAACTAAAAAGATCACGTTATTACGGGAATATATATATTCCTCATATTATTGGGTCCTATTACGGGAATGTATATATTCCCGACAATATTGGGTCCTATATAGGAATGTATATATTCCCAACAACTATTGTAAATTGGAAATTTTGCTTTGTTCACAGGATTGTAAATTGTATACATTTGTGACAAATCAATGGAAAAGACACGATCGTTTTTGCAAGACTTTACATGGTATCAGAGTTTCACCTAAAATTCTAGGGTTCTTGCTCGGCCGTCTCATCTTTGTCGCCTTATTTTTGTCAATCTGTCTCTCTTTATCGTGTCTGAAAATAGAGCATACTCTGTTTCACTATGGTTTCTCCTCCTACAAACCCTGCTGCCACAGCTAACGTGACTGGTAGCGTGAACTCCTCACATATTGTCGTGACTGGTAGGTAGGAGAGCGTGACTGTCTCCCCGTTTTATCTTCATACCGCAGATCATCCCGGCATGGTTCTCTCTACCATTGAATTGACAAAGGATAACTATGACCGTTGGACTGAGGCGATGCGCAACGCACTTTTTTCAAATAAGAAGCTATTTTTCTTGGATGGCGTTGTAACACCACTGCCGGAAGGAGCACCGGAATATGATGATTGGTGGGCCTGCAACTCGATGCTCATGGCTTGATTATGAACACTATCTCACCAACTCTTCGGTCTTCTTTTGCTTATGCATCTACTGCAAAAGAATTGTGGGAGAACATTCGTAGAAGGATGTCCTTGGAGAATGCTTCCGCGTCTACCAGCTACGCTACTCTATACTACATGTCGGCAGGACAATCTCCCGATCTGTGACTACTTTGGTAAGTTTCAGATTCTTTGGCGTGAATTGGACAACTATAAACCACCGAGGTCTGCAGATTCGACTCGGGACCGCGAGGAAGAGAAACTATATCAGTTTCTTTTGGGACTAGACAACTCCAAATTCGGACACATATGTACCAATATATTGGCGATGAAACCTCTTCCCGATTTGGATTCTGCGTACGCAATTCTTGTAGAGTCTGAGAGACAATATGTCGTCATTCAAACATAAGAGGAACGTCCCGCTGCTATGAGTTTTGCGGTCCAATCTGCACCTAGAAACCGATAGACTTATACCAAATCGCGTGATTCATCCCTCACTTACTCTCATTGTGGTCGGGTTGGACACCTCGCAGACACATGCTTTGTTCTCCATGGGTATCATGATTGGTGGGAAAACAACAAACGCGGGGCGCGGGGCCACGGACGTGGTGGTGGTTCTGTTGGTACTCGAGGCGGTAGTGCTTCGGGAACTCGTGGACGAGGCCGTACTATGGCCAACTCGGCGATGGCCTCATGTGTATCTTCTGGTTCTTCATCTGCTGCTCCCGGTATTTCTACTGATGTAAGCGCAATTCCGGGTTTGAACAGTGATCAGTACCATGCGCTCTTGACCCTCTTAAACGCTTAGCGACAGAGCCTCGATCGCATATCTGGTAACACAAAATTTACCGACTTTATTATTGATTCTAGAGCATCACATCATATGACTGGAGATTTTGGTCTCTTAGCTAATGTCACAGATATTTCTCCACACCCGGTTGATTTACCTGATGGATTGCATACAGCCGCGAGCAAAATTGGGGATATTAAGATCACCGAGCGTCTTACTCTGCGCGAAGTCTTGTTTATCCCATCGCTTACTTGCACACTTATTTCTGTCTCTAAATTAGTGCAACATCTCTCGTGTTTTATCACGTTTTCTGATCGGCTATGTGTTATACAGGACCGTTCCACGAAGATCCTGATTGGAACGGGTGAAGAGAGTGACGGGGTATTCAAGTTTTGCTGAGTTCCTTCAACCGTAGCTTATGATGTTTCATCTACCAATAAAAGTGACCTTTGGCATCGTCGTTTCGGTCACCCTTCCTATAAGAGTTTATCGCATTTATCTAGTGTTATTGATTTCAGACCTTCACCATTGTCTCAAGAGACTCGGTGTGACAATTTTTTTCTTTCTAAATAAAGGAATTCATTTCCCGATAGTATTAATAAAGCTGAGGAACCATCTGCTTTGATTCATTGTGATGTGTGGGGACCATATCTGATCCCGACTAGAAATGGGGAACGCTTCTTTCTGACAATTGTGGATGATTTTACTCGAGCCACATGGATCTTTCTACTACATAACAAATATGAGGTTGCCACTATTCTGCAGAATTTTTGTGCAATGACGTTTCGCCAATTCTCTCTTGCAGTGAAAGTTATTCGTACGGATAACGGAACCGAGTTTCTACCTCTTCGGGCTTATTTCTCCGCGCAAGGGATTCTTCATCAGACTTCTTGCGTCGATACTCCATACACTACTAGAAAATTGGAAATTAGGGACGGAATTTAGGAACCGACATTTCCGTTTCTAAATTTAGAAACGGATTAGACACGGATTAGGGACGAACGATGAAATCCGTCACTAATCCGTCCCCAAATTTGGGTACCGAGGAGTCGTGTCTAATCCGTTTCTAAATGGGAACCGATTAGACACGGCAAATCATCCGTCTCCAAAATTGGAAACGGATGACATGTCCGTCTCCAAATTTGGAGACGGCGGACTATCCGTCTCCAAATTTGGAGACGGCGGACTATCCGTCTCCAAATTTGGAGACGGCAGACCATCCGTTTCCAATTTTGGAGACGGACATGTCATCCGTGTCCAAATTGGGAGACGGATTTGAAACCGTCCCTAAATTTAGGACTTCAAAAACAGATTTAGGGACGGTTTAGGGACGATTTTT
>CM071863.1:4161883-4182155 GCA_036759665.1 Gynandropsis gynandra | reverse complement strand
TGCACATACTGCTGGTTTCCGCTCTTTCGCGGAGGTTTTCGAAGAAATGGTAAGATTTAAAAGTTTATTAAGTTTTATTAGGAGTCACATTTGTTAATACGTAAAACATCAAATTTGTTTTAGAGGAAAGAGAAAAGATGTGAACCGTCGTACGTGGAATTGTTAGAACGTACACACAAGAACAAATCCGACGGTTCCTGGGTAGATGCCAGGGCAAAACAAATTCACGACGATGTTGATAACATGGCATCGCAACGAGTGTCCCAAATCCCGCCAAGAGAAGATGGGACGCAACCGACTCTTTCTCAAGAAGAATACAACGAGATGTATTTCGAGGTAAATTTAATACATTTTTACAATAATTTTTTATTAATAATTTAAATTAATTGTTATTATTTTTTTGTAGCACGTAACGCCGTACAAAGGGCGCCTATTTGGTCTTGGAGGAATGACATCAAAACATGCGAGTTCCTCAAAAGGCAAGGAAAAGGTCGCGACCCAGGAATTACAAAATACAATCTCGGAGATGAAAGCACAACTAGAACAACAAAACTCACATGTCAGCGCTCTGCAAAGAGAAGTAGAACAATCAAGAAGAGAACGTGAGCAGTGGCTCAGGATGATGAAGGCACACATGCCTTCTATCAATTGGGATAGGGCCGGAGCCAACGATACTAATTTGTAAACGGATAATTTAAATATTATTGTATAAATGTTTTTATTTCATTTCAGTTTTTTTTTAAATTTTATATTTTAATTTTTTTTTTCAAAAAAAAAATTTCCGGACGGATGGCTGCCGTCCGGAAATTTCCGGACGGCGGACCTCCGTCGGGAAATTTCCCGACGGCAGCTTTCCATCCGGAAAGTTTTTTTTTAAAAAAAATGGTTCGCGACGGCCGTATTCCGTCGGGAAATTTCCCGACGGCTCGCCTCCGTCCGGAATTTTGCGACGGTTTTCGGACTAACTTTTACGTCCGAAATTGCGGACTGTTTGCAGACTGAAACTGATTGCCGACGCTCGTTTGCGGACGGCTCGTGCCAGTCCCTAATCAGTCCCGAAATGCGTTTCCGGACGGATTAGGGACTGATTCTTCAGTCCCTAATCCGTGAATTTTTTGTAGTGAGAGATTATAAAATAATTCTTTTTTCCAAAGACATATTCATAAATATATTTGCATAACTTATTTTTCCTTGTCATTACGAACGAAAATTTGGTCGACTTCAATTTTCCATGTTCGTAAGTGTGAAAATTATAACCACGTGTAAAATACATAGACCCACTCATAACCTTCACAATCGGTCACTTACATATTGTTTGATCCATGTGGAGAAATCTTTTTTTTAAGTTCTTGGAGTTGAGAATCATCAATGTTCGTATATGTATTCTTCAATATATCCTCAAATGTCCTATAAAAAGAAACAAAATTCTATAAATATTACAAAAATAAACAAAATTTTCATTGTGATAACCATAGTTAATTATGGGATTTTACCTTTCAAAAGGCTGTAGATATTCGCAGTTCAATAAAACATATGTATGTGCGATATGGAGATCTCGTTGTGATAACCATATATCTTTCGTCTTACCAGCAGATCGACCAATTCCGCAAAATATGTCCGGAATGAATACGTCACACCACCATCAAAACATCTGTCTGGATTTCTAGTCCGCGTTTGAACATGTGGCTCAAAGTAGTATGAAGTCAAGAACGATATTTCCTCATTCACGTATTGTTCCACAATTGAACCCTCCGGTCGAGCTTTTTGTTTGGTTTTTTTCTTCAGATGAAACATAAATCGCTCGAACGGATACATCCAAAGAAATTGAACTAGACCTTCTAAAATGGTTTTTGAAGTCTTAAATTTAGGGACGGTCCCAAATCTGTCCCCAAATTTAGGGACGAAAAGAGATGTCGTCCCTAAATTGGGGACGGATGATCTGGCCGTCCCTAAATTTAGGGACGACAACAAATTATTTCCCCAATTTAGGGACGGTAGATATTTCCGTCCCCAAATTAGAGACGCCTTACTCATATGTCCCTAATTGGTCCGCAAATAGGGACGGATTAGGGATGGCTCTTCGGTACCCAAAATTGGGGACGGATTCGGGACATATTTCATTTTTCGTCCCTAATCCGTGTATAATCCGTCCCTAAATTTAGGGATAGAAATGTCAGTCCCCAAATTTCGTCCCTAATCTTGAATTTTCTAGTAGTGAAGGCTTGTAATGAGTTAAAGGATATAGACAAATTGAAGAAATCTATTATTTCAACAACTATTCTCCAATCGCATGAAATACATCAATTCAGTTAACCATATCATTAATTGCTCTATATAACGTCGATCTACACCAATGGATGTAAGAAAACTTTCTTGAATGAAGAATTAGAATAAGAAATATTCAAGGGTGCATAAATTGTTGGTCAAAAGAGAAAAGTATGTAAACTATTGTAAAGTCATTGTATGGACTGAATTAAGCTCTAAAAAAATGACATGTGAAGTTTGGTAGTATGATGTTGTGAAATGGTTTTCGTGTCAACGAGTTTGATAAGTGTATATATGTCATAGGTCATGCGTAAGAATATGCAATTGTATGTCTATATATGGATGATATTACATGGAATATCAATAATGCAATTAAAGCTAAAAAATGCTATAAAACTTTGACATCAAAGACTTAGGAATAGCTTATATGATATTTGGTATGAAAGTTATCAAAGACATGATGTTTACTTGTTATCCAAAGTCATTATGTGTGATAAATCTTGGAAATATTTAATAAAATTAGCCATATTGAGGCAATAACTTCAATTTGTATAATTCTCAATTGAAAAAACATCATGGAAAGGAGTCCAACAATTGAAATATTTAAGAATTATAGGAAGTGTAATGCATCTTATGAATAACACGAGACCTAATATTGTTAATATTGTGAACAAATTTAGCAAATATACGAGCAATCCAAATGAGGACAATTAGAAAGCTATAATTAAACTTCTTATATATCTAAGATAAATATAAGATTATGGTTTATATTATTCGAGATAAATCCAATAGAAATAAATCCAAATGAATATATATATATATATATATCCGTAGTAGCAGACAGTTTCATGTTAATCTATTAAGCAAACTTATACTGTGAGATCAACTATGAACTCTCATTTTATAGCTTTAGATCTAGCTGATGAAGAAGAATAATGCTTAAAAACTTTCTCAATGTGGCATAAATCAATGTATATAAGATGCATACATATCAATATGCAATTGAAAGACCAAAAAACTATATTTAGAATGAAAAACCCACGACACTCCCGCAAACGACATAACTCTGCTATAAAATTATTGACTGACAAAGTGATATTGATTATGTGAAATCAAAGAAATTTTGATTGATCCTCTACCTAAAGGATCTTAAAAGAGTTCAAGTAATCGAGAGAAATGAGATTAAAACCAACATAATGACAAACCGTCATGATGACACCCCACCCAACCTATCTAGACAAACCACCATTATTAGGTTCAATGGAAGAACCAGATTGTGAGAATGAGATCACTTAGTAATAAAATATCTTCTAAAATAAAATTGATATAAGTTGATAAAATTAGACTAAAATGGATGCAACACATGAACCAATAAGAGAAATGGAATTCATTATATGATTATTGTTGTCTTGATGCGTATAGAAGCCAGAACGTTTGAGACTCCATATACCTTTTTGACAAATGAATCCGACAACATTTTACTATAGAGAGATCGAAACTAAAACTAATTTTCGAGATACAATATAGTCACAGTGAAAAGAAAAGAAAATTTCATATTTTAAATATAAAATTTGTATATAACTATTTTAAATTTTGTTTGATTTATATTAGAATGTTGGAATTATATATTAACTCAATTATTTTATTAAAATCGTTAAGTCCAAAAACTTAATAAATGTAGACCTTTGAATAGAGTGGAAGAGCTCTCCATCTGATTTTACCTAGACCATATTTTGATCTTTATCAGATTATGTATGCGCAGCTGGAAGACCCGAGATGCCGAGACAAAGACTGGATGGAGCAGCTGAAAGACTCGAGACGTCGAGACGCCGAGACAAAACGACCCGAGACGCTATTACGTTGAGCAGCTGAAAGACCTGAAGACCCGAGACGTCGAGACGCTGAGACGTCGAGACGCTGAGACGCCAAGACAACGCGACTCGGAATTCATTTTATTTTACCCGCCAAAAGTTTGTTAAAAGTTAGTTGAGGACAAAGTCTATAAAACCTTCAGCATGTAACCAAAAATCAATGAGAGAATTATTCAGTTTTACATTCTTGATCTCCTTCTTGTTCTTTAAGTTTTTCCCAGAAAAACTCTTTCAAGTTTCTTGATTGGTTTTGATATGGTATCAGAGCGCAAAATCATGTTTCCGTTTCAATTGATTCTTACTCTTTGATTCTCTATTCTTTTGGATTACAATCCAGTTTTTCCTTTGAAGTTACAAAATGGCACCTAGAAATACAGATTCGTATGATAATCCATATCATCTTGGATCAAATGATCAGATGAACATGCTGATTGTTTCAGATAGACTTACAGGTCATGAAGACTTTAATTCCTGGAAACGTTCAATCACCATGGCGTTAAATGGTAGAAATAAACTCTGTTTTGTAGATGGATCACTTCTAAACCCAGATGCAGGGCATGCAGATGCTACAGGATGGTCAAGATGCAATGATGTGGTATGTTCTTGGATTCTTGCATCAGTTTCAAAAGATATTGCAGCAAGTTGTTTATACATCAATATGGCTCATGAAATGTGGACAAATATTGTGGAAAGATTTCACCAGAATAATGCTCCAAAATTATACAATATAGAACAGTCTTTACAAAATATACATCAAGGATCATTATCAGTTTCTGCCTATTTTACTAAGCTGCTTACAGTATGAGAAGATCTCAAGGCTGCACAAATTTCTCCTATCTGCACATGTGGAAATTGTTCTTGCGGAGTTGACAAACGTTGGTATGAACTGTTTGAAAGAAGTTTTGTTATCAAGTTTCTATTTGGATTAAATGACAGTTTTGATGTAACAAGAGGACAGATTTTACTAATGGATCCCCTACCAAACTTGAAAAAGATTTTCAATCTAGTGCTGCAGCATGAACAACAGAAATTGGTCAAGGAGCTACTGAAACATCCACTTCATCTGGTATACATTCTTACATTTCCTCTGTCATATGTTTTTCACTGCATCATACTTGGCCTACTGATCCTTATAAGGATGATTGGATCATTGACTCTGGAGCTAGCACTCATGTTTGTTCAAATAAATCATTATTCAGTAACATGTCAGCAATTGATCCTACATTAGTAAAATTTCCAAATGGTCATAGTGTTATCATCAACATTTCTGGTACTGTCAAACTGTCTGAGTCCATTATTCTGACCAATATGCTTTACATACCTTCCCTTTCTTTCAATATACTGAGCGTCAGTGCTCTGTTCCAAACACATAAATACACCCTTTTATTTACTCCTGAATCTTGCCTTATTCAGGACCATACTCAGGGGATGATTGGGAAGGCTAATCTGATTAATGGACTCTACATTCTGAGAAACACTTTTTCTATTCATTCTTGCTCTACTCTGCATGCTGATACATCCCTTTGGCATCAGAGACTTGGTCATCCATCTTTACCAAGAATAAAGACTATTTCTAAAGAACTTTCTCTTAATAAAACAACAGATCTTTCTCATTGTAAAATCTGTCATCTAGCAAAACAGAAACGCTTACCTTTTGTTTTCAATAATAACATCTCTGGTTCACCTTTTGACCTAGTTCATTTAGATATTTGGGGTCCTTTTTCCATAGAATCAGTAGATGGTTACAAGTATTTTCTTACCATTGTTGATGATAACACTAGGAACACATGGTTATATTTGTTGAAACAAAAAACAGATGTTCACAGATTATTTCCTGAGTTCATCTAGTTGGTTGAAACTCAATTTAAGACTAGAATAAAGGATGTACGTTCAGATAATGCTCCTGAACTCATTTTCAATGATTTGTTTAAAGCAAAGGGCATACAACATTATTTCTCATGTGTTAATACTCCACAGCAAAATTCAGTTGTTGAAAGAAAACATCAGCATATTTTGAATGTGGCCCGGGCTTTGATGTTTCAGTCTAACCTGTCTTTGTCTTACTGGAGTGATTGTATTAGAACTGCAGTATTCTTGATCAACAGAATGCCTTCTCCTTTGCTTACCAACAAAACACCATATGAGATGCTTCATGGAAAGAAACCAGATTACAGTAGACTAAGGGTGTTTGGCTGTTTATGCTATTGTTCAACATTACCTCAGACCAGACACAAGTTCAGTCCAAGAGCAAGATCAATGGTATTTATTGGCTATCCCTCTAGTTATAAAGGTTATAAATTGCTGGATATTGAGACAAATGAAATAGTTATTTCTAGAAATGTGGAGTTTCATGAAGATATGTTTCCTTTGAAGCTAGGTTCAGATACTTTACCTGTTTCTGTTACAGATTTTTTTCCACATACTATTCTGCCTCTCCCAATCCCTTCTCCCACCCCAGAATCAGAAAATAATCATACCACAGACACCATCACCACTAGACCACAAAGAACCCTCAAACCCCCTTCATATCTTCAAGATTATCATTGCTATCTTTTTCAACACCAAACTGCACCCAACACATCTACATCTACCTTCCATCCTTTGTCTTATGTCCTATCTTACACAAAATTATCCCCAGATTACAGAACATACATTCTCCATATTACCTCAAATTTTGAACCTAGATCTTTTAAGGAAGCTATCTTATCCACATAATGGAAATCTGTTATGAATGCTGAACTTACAGCTTTACAAAACTCAGGAACCTGGTCTATAGTTTCATTGCCATCTGATAAAAAGGCAGTAGGGTGTAAATGGGTATATAAAATAAAAAGACTTGCAGATGGCTCTATAACAAGATACAAAGCTCGTTTGGTGGCCAAAGGGTATACACAGCAAGAGGGTGTTGATTATATTGATACTTTTTTACTTGTTGTTAAACTTGTTACAGTTAAGTTGCTTTTAGCACTTGCAGCAACACAGAATTGGAGTTTAAGTCAAATGGATGTTACAAATGCATTCCTACATGGGGATCTTGATGAAGATATATACATGACTTTACCACCTGGTTACACTCCATCATTAGGTGAGACTCTTCCAATAAAACCTGTTTGTAAACTTCACAAGTCTATATATGGTCTTAAGCAGGCCTCTAGGCAATGGTTCCAAAAATTCTCAGATGTTATTCTAGATCATGGATTCATTCAATCCCAAGCAGATCACACTCTGTTTACAAGAAAACAAGGTACCTCTTTCATAGCTTTACTGGTTTATGTAGATGATATTGTGATTGCAAGTAACAATGACACGGTAGTCATGGAAGTTAAGAATTTTTTGAAACAACAGTTCAATATCAAGGATCTTGGACCACTGAAATATTTTTTAGGCTTGGAGATAGCAAGATCATCTAGCACTCATGTTTGTTCAAATAAATCATTATTCAGTAACATATCAGCAATTGATCCTACATTAGCATTATCTGAAAACCAATCCAGGACAAGGGTTGTTTTATTCTGCACAATCTGAATTACGGCTGAATGGCTTTGCTGATGCTGATTGGGCAGCATGCAAAGATTCAAGAAGATCTGTTTCTGGTTTCTGTGTTTTTCTAGGAGATTCACTCATTTCATGGAAAGCTAAGAAACAATCTATTGTTTCTCGTAGTAGCACTGAAGCTGAATACCGTTCCTTAGCAAATGTCACTTGTGAGCTACTCTGGCTCGGTTATCTACTTCAAGATCTTCATGTCACAGTTACTGGTCTTGCTAATCTTTATTGTGATAACCAATCAGCTATATACATCGCCACAAATCCGATTTTCCATGAAAGGACAAAACACATAGAAGTGGATTGTCATTTCATCCGGGAGAAGCTCAAGACTGGTTCACTCAATCTCATGCATATCAAGATTCAATACCAGTTAGCGGATTTATTTACTAAGGCGGTACAACCAAGTATTTTTAATTTTTTATTGTCTAAACTTCATATTTCAAGTCTGTTTCAGACTTGAAGGGGGGTATCAGATTATTTATGCGCAGCTGGAAGACCCGAGACATCGAGACGCCGAGACAAAGACTGGATGGAGCAGCTGAAAGACTCGAGACGTCGAGACGCCGAGACAAAACGACCCGAGACGCTATTACGTTGAGCAGCTGAAAGACCTGAAGACCCGAGACGTCGAGACGCTGAGACGCCAAGGCTCGAGATGCTGAAATGCGAAGAGACGAGACGCGAAGACAAAGACGCTGAAGACCTGAGACGCTGAAATGCGAAGAGACGAGACGCGAAGACAAAGACGCTGAAGACCCGAGACGCAGGATGTAAGACCTGAGACTCGAGACGCGAGGTGCAAGATCAAGATCGAGACGCGACCCAAAGACATAACCGGAAACTCGAGACGCGAGAAACAAGATCTAGGACGAGACGCGACCCAGGCAATCCGGGACGCGACTCGGAATTCATTTTATTTTACCCGCCAAAAGTTTGTTAAAAGTTAGTTGAGGACAAAGTCTATAAAACCTCAGCATGTAACCAGAAAATCAATATATAGAGAATTATTCATTTTACATTCTTGATCTCCTTCTTGTTCTTTAAGTTTTTCCCGGAAAAACTCTTTCAAGTTTCTTGATTGGTTTTGATAATCTTTGTTTTACAAAAAAAAATCAATACTTCTCATTTAGAAATGAAAAAAAGTAGAAAAGGTAGTTTTTATTAAAAAAAATATTCGGAAAAACTTATTACGAATATGTGAATTGTTGTATTCTTCAAGTTTCACATGAAAAACCTCGAAATATTTGCACGAAATCAAATTTAAATTATGTTAAACATGATAGAAAATGAAGAAATTAAATTTAAATTATGTTAAACATGATAGAAAATGAAGAGAAATATTAGCATCACCTATACGAGACTGATGTGGGGTCGTATCTATGATACTGAAATGGCTAAGTTATCTAGAAGTCTCATGAACGAAGGATATGTTTAGGACTAAAATAAACACAACCGTAAGAATCGAAATGTGTCGGAATGGTATATGTGAAACTTGTTGACTTGATTTACTGTGAAACGTAAGTAGTTCAAGACTTGAGTTCACTATCTTACAAAATATATCCGACAAGTGTTCACAACGAAATGTTCAAGTCCAAAAAATACCTTTTCATATTTATACCAAACCTATTTTAAATAATATCTTATTTTCTAATCAAATGTGGGTATTATTATGGTTGATTAGAAAATGTGGGGTATTGATAGAATATGAAGAGGGAATATGAAGAGACATAGACCCACATTAGAAAATGGAAAGTAATTAATATACTATATTAATGCTTTCACATCTTAGCAATTTGAATTATGACAAAGGCTTGGAGTTGAATTTTGGATTGGACACGTGAATAGACTTGTGGACATTTAACATATATTAAATGTCAAAGATATAGCCTTGGACCTTTGGGTCTTTGATTAAATCCGAATTTAATTTTTAAACTTGAATTTAATTTTTTAACATTTTCAGATTATGAACAGATTATGAACAGTCACTTATTCAAGGTTAACCAAATTTAGGTTCCTAGGTCCTCTATAACTAGAGACTGATCATTGAAGAAACGAACAACCCATTCTACTCTCTTCTGATATAAAAAAAGCAAACATTCAAAGTAGATTCGGCAAAAGGCTATTCTGTGATCGTTAAATCCTCTTGACGGAAACAAATTATATCTTAGAACACTACTTGCAGACCTCGATCGAACGTCGGTATTTATATTTATTTGTTTCTGTTTCTAGTTCATTGTTTATCATATTATATTGTTATAGAATATGGATTGTTCTAACAAAACATAAGGATTGACTATATTGACGATTTATTACACATACTATTCCGCATCGAAAGGGGATGAAATTCCGCATCTCCAACAACACCATCATCACCAACAATACGATCGACATGCAATAAACTCTGATACCCATCGATAAAAATAGTTACACATAAAAATCAAACCATAAGTTCGATGGACCGTTCTAAAACTAACTTATTGGAGAAAGATGTGTATGGTCTTATATGGCATCAAGTAATACATACTTAGCCAATGTGGAATCGTAACAGAATGATGCCCATATCTTGTAATACATCAACCAAACAATCCTTCGATTATTTAGGATCATAAGCAAATCACCCTTAATAAACATATATATACATATGATTATGGAAAGTATATCTAACCACTTGATTAAACATGTTTTCCTCGAAAATGAAAACATTCCAACAACTTTTCAACAAGAATAAAGTGATAGAGAGCACATATCATGTGGCACACGCCACAGCAAATAGCAAATAGCAAATAGCAAATAGAAGATAATAAAACTTTCTTACAAGTTTCCGAGGAAGGGTATTTTCAACCCATTGCATACTTTTGAGTCCAGCTCCGAGCAGTGGCCTCATACTTAGCTCTATCATTCTTGTACATGTGTGCAATCTCAGGCACAAGAGGGTCGTCAGGGTTTGGATCCGTCAACAACGAAGATATCGACAGAAGCACCTGCACACAACGTTTTATCACCATCTTTGATCTATCTAGCCAAACAGGATGTGATTCCTATAAACGAACCTTGGATATGGTTAGAGCAGGACTCCATTGTTCTTTCAGAATATCCAGGCATATACTCCCGTTGCTATTAATATTCGGGTGGAAAACTTTAGTCCTAAATGCAACCTGCAGGCAGTCCAGATCGACCAGGCTAGAGGCTCAGTGTTACTTGAATTTAATTCAAGGCAATCGCCCTTATAGACCAACTCAATCTGTTGATTTTGCTTATACAAGTACCTTTGGCGGCTTGAAGGGGTAATCAGGAGGGAAATGAATGGAGACTAAAAAGACACCGCCAGCATAAGGACTATCAGAAGGTCCGATGATCGTTGCCTGCCAATGAAACATGTCTTCTGCAACCGGGCCTGTTTTACACAATCCGATCATAACAAAACCCTCTGTCGGAACAATAAGCACTTAACAGAGAACCATCAGAGAAGAAACCAGTCAAGAAATATGATCGATTAAGCAACTTTCATACTGTCCTGTACGATAATAAGGGGTTTTTATTTCTTACAGAAGGTCTGAAGAAATTAAGTACAGAAGAACTTCCATAACGAGAACCGAAGAATTTACGCGCTTTTGACGCAGACCCATTAACATAAAAGAGAGAAAAAGTACAGATTGAAATGAAGATCATGATTATGAGCCATATAGAAAGGGATAAATCTATCAAGCGAGAAAGGAAAAAAAAAGTTGAAAGCTTGATGTGGTGGGGAGAAATACCAGCACTGCAGGAGGTAGGAGGATCCTTCTGAAGATCCTTGAGCTCTTTTAGGATGCGTTTTGATGCCATAGCACGAGTGAGACTTCAGATCAACTGATTTACCACCGAAATAACAGACTGAAATGAAACCCACAACACATAAATCATGGATCAACTAAGCCCTCTCGGGGACATCAATTCGAGAGATGCGTGAGAAGAACTTACCCAGAATAGAGGAGAAGCAGAATCACTGAAAATAGGATGATTTCTGGAGATAATGCAAAGATAGATGAAAAGTAGGAAATGATTTCATTGGATATAGAGGAAGAACCTGGACGCAGCTTCTAGAATTTCTATTAGGAAAAATAATATATGAACATGAGTCTTGTCTCATATTCATCGGAACCTTTCAATTTTCTATTACTTTATATTCTTTGTATGTAGTTTTTTTTTTAACTTTTTTGGGTTTTTTTATTATACATTCAGACATCTTAAGTTCCTACCTGGTGCCGTACAAGAGGGGAAAAAAGTCAAATGTTGTCAAAATTCAATCTGTTTCTTAATAGACACTGGATTTCCTGAATCTGGTGCTGATCGTCGGGATCTTGTCGGAATCCTTCAAGTTTGGTCTGTCCCAGATCAATGTTTTGGGAGGAGGCATCGGCGATCATAGGGCTGTAGTACAGCACGGTACTGTCGTTCATCAGAAGCTCCATATAATCATCCGATATCCGGCCGCCGAGCTATGTAGGTCACAGCTACTCTTCCTCCTCCCCCGCAAAATACCGTCTCCATACGACGGCGCCGGCCAATGCTCCTCCAAATTCTGCTATATTTCTGCGACTATAATCCGATCAGAGAATAGGTTGCGGAGATCTTCGTTCCAACATTCAATGCGAGGTGATCATAAGCAGCTTTTGGACTATGAATATGAAGGCATACATGGATGGATCTTTAAATGGGCCTCTAATTGGGCCTATTTAACTCGTTTTGGGCCTATACCAATATACATAATTAATTTCATTTAAAATGATTTTACCCATTTTCCACACCTATAATAAAACCACATAATTAATTTGATTTATTCAAACTTCTTACTGAATGAGCTTAGATGATACAAAAATTAAAGAGGATAAGTCCTTACAGTCGTAACTATTACAAGTAATGAAACAGAGCACACACTGGAATTTTAAAACCAAATAAAAAAAACACATAAATTCCATTAAAGCTCAAGAGATAGAGAACCTTCGCCTCCTGGGCTTGGTAATGTCGACACCACTGACGTCATCTATGTTCGAAGTATCTTTAGACCCATGTTTGAACGGATTCAGTTTCCCCAAAGTCTTGGAAACCGATGAGAAAAATGTATGTTTGGTTCTCTTGCTCGAAGACGAAGCTCCATGTCCACTCTGATTATTCTTTTGCATGTCAGAAATGTACATCTTCATCTTCATCAACTCTGTCCTCAAGGCCTCGTTCTCTTTCACCAGTGACACATCGGTCTGCAACTGCCCACGAATCGCCACGGCCTCCGGGACGTCGACGTCCCTCTCCTCCACGCCGCTTCTCAGCTTCAGCTGGTCGTAATAGAGAGCGTGAAGCACAATGTTTACAGGTAAACGCTTGTTCTGCGACGCGTGGAGCCGCGCTTCGTAAGAAAGCTTCAATGGATCCATGGAACTGCAGACTTTTTCCCGCTCGATCTCGTCTAGATTTGGGTGAGCCTTCAAGTATAAGTCGATCGCACGGTAGATATCGTCGTCTACTTTTCTCGCTGCTTTAGGGATGAGATTAGCGATGCCATTGAACTTGGAGATGCTCAGTTCACCGTAACTCGCTATCTCAGCCAAGTATGTATCAACAGTCTTGGCTACTCTCTGAAGAGAAGCAGAACAAACCCCTCTGAAATCGCCGCCATTGAAGACTCCTACACTCTTCTCCTTCTCTACGAAAGTCGAGATGATCCTTCTCACACTGTCTAAATCAAGAAGACGTTCACCATCGTAAGTGAAGGACGGCACCAAAAGATCATCGACCGTCACGTGCTCAAGGACCAGAGAGATGCGTTTCTCGAGGTCGTTCTTGCAAGAAGCAGAGGCTTTAAGGAAGATGGCACACCGAAGGAGGCTGCAGAGGAAGTTGATAGAGAGAATACCCTTTTCAGAAGGTAAGAGAGATACGATTGCCTCGATGAGATCTCTCTGTTGAGCTCTGATTTCCGAGTCATCGAGGTCGGAGGATTTGATTCCACAACCTGTATGGTCTCTGACAAGATCTCTAAGAGATCTGTCGGTGTATGTAATGAGAGAAGCGGCCAAAGTCGAAGCTTTAGCGCCTTTTCGCTTCATTCCTTTCAAGATTTCAGCGAAGAAGTGGATGTCTAAGACGCAGAGCTCCTCTGCCCACCAGTTTGGAGGTGATCGACACGGAAATGTAGCCTCGTTGCAAGCCTTTACCCAAAAGAAACAGGGAAAACAAGGTTTCAATTCATACTTAACAGGCAACGAGTAATGAAGCAGACTGATGAGAGAGCAAGTGGACACGCGTATGTTAGAAGCAATCAAACAATTTCAGAAGGGTATAAACATTGTCTGACCTTGGAGCTGATTACGTCGACGCAACGATTGACGATGCCAAGATCTTGAGCGATGGGGAGAAGTAACTCACACGATTTGAGGACGGCGATGGCGCCGGAGAGGCTAGAGAGTGCGACCTGAGAGAGGAAATCTTGGGTTCGTCCGGCGAGGTTGTTGTCGCAGTATTTGTTAGTCATCTGGAGGAACTCGGCGGCGCAGTGGAGTGGGGCGACGTTATGCACGGTGATCTCGAAGTTGACGCCGTAGCAGAACTTGGCAGCTTTCTCGAATATCTCGGGGCCTCCGGGAATGTCGGAAAGATCGATTCTTGAGAGATCAGTGTCTTTGGATTCCACTATCAGCTTTCTGATGTAATTACTCTTCGCCACAAGCATGAACTGTGAACATGCAAAGTATATGAATTAAAGCTTACAATTGTAAAAGCGAGATGCTGATAATGGAGGAGAAATGGTTACCTTGTGAAGAGAGAAATTGGCTTCGCAAACTTCAACGACAACATCGGTGGGAATGTTCTGAGAGAAAACCCTGCAGATCAATACATGAACACTTTGAAAGGCAAAAGATGTAAGAAAAGTACTAAATGATTGTACGGAAAGACACAACAACGTACCAGTGATCGGTTCTCTCCATGGCCGAAGACATCATCATCATCATGTGTATGGGGTTTCCTCCGCTTGCCATTGCTCTCTCTCTCTCTCTCTCGCCCCCTCTCCCCTCTCTCTCTCCCCCTCTTTCTCCTCTCTCTCTGATGAAGAAGACGAAGGCAGAGAGGCATCTATATACGGAATAACGAATGTCTAATTTATATGGATGGACCCATCATTAATTCCTTTTTTTTCAGGCAAAAAAAATTCAATTTTAAACTCAGCCTTAAAAAAATTGATAACCATATTATTCAGTTTTTCTCTCTCAACAAATTGATTTTTATCTTTTATGGCACAAAAATTACTATTATATCACATCGTGATTCTATTGCGAGTAACGTGAAATCGACATCAAATTCATCGTAGATAACTTAAAATCGACATCAAATTCACCGTGAATAGGTTGAAATCGTTTGTTGTCAACAAAGACAGTTGTAATTAAGCACGTTCTGCAGAAAAACCAAGTTAGTGAGTTTTTCGTGTTTCTCTTGTGTTTTTCGTGTTTCTTTTGTGAATTAGATAACCCGAGTGAGCAGTGAATAATATGTATAGATTTGATTCTCCTTTTTTCAAAAAGAATCTTATATTGATGTAGTCAAAACGAGTCATATTTATTGAAATGTCAAATGATCGCAATGGGTGACAGTCTCTTCGAGTCGCACGGTTACACTGGGTCACAAAGTCATATTGAGACACATGGTCCTAGTGGATCACAGAGTCTCATTGAGTCGCACAATCGCACTGGGTCACAAAGTCTCATCGAGTCGTACGGTCGCACTGGATCACAGAGTCTCATTGAGTCGCACGGTCACACTGGGTCACAGAATCTCATCGAGTCGCACGGTCGCATTGGGTCACAGAATCTCATCGAGACGCACGATCCCACTGGGTCACAGAGTTATTTTGAATTTGAAACACATGGGTCGGAGTGAATCACATAATTTACCCTCTTTTATATTTTTGTTACAAGTGTAATGGATTCGGTGGATGAGAAAATCACAATAATTTATTTTTTGTATGATGGTAAATGAGAAAACGTAAATAGAGAATCTGAATGGGTTGGTAAAGTTAAGGAAAATCCGATAGTATTTTTCTATTGTCCTCCAATTAGTCTGACATATCATCAACTTATTGATGTGTTATGTGCAGATGATGATGGTGGAAAAAATACAATGAAGTTGAAGTTAAGCTATTTTTTCAATAGTTGTGAAAATAGGAAGCCGACATATAATGAATGACAAACATCTTATTTGTTATATGTTCAATCACATAAGAGGAATTTGATCACTGCTGTATGTGGAGATAAAATCGACAAATGTGAAGTGTGAAATGGAAATTGAGAGGGAAGTTGAACCTATAATTCCCTCTTTTAAAAACATTGCTAGAGAAGGTGAGGATGAAGGTTATAGATTGTGATGACTGTGTTATTTTAGGTTCAAATGACAAAAGTAGAGTAGAAGTAATCTGACGGAAACAGTAAATATTTTGGATTTAGATAATTTCGATATTGAACATATCCGCGAGTTAAGAGAATATGGTATTGTGCTATGAATGTGATAGTTGATAAAGTTGTTTATGGGAGTAATAAAGTTGATTCTAATGTGCCAACAGAGCATAAGGATGGTGATGGTGAGAATAATTTGGAAATGGTGGTTTACGAGAAGGCAAACAGTGAAAATAATATCTTCGAGTTCGGAGATGGATTGTAACTGAAAATTGGGCAAGATTTTGATAGAAAGAAGGATGTACATGCATTTGTAAGAAAGGGTTCAATTGAAGCTTATTTTAGATATAGATAATTGAGTTCTAATTCGAAACTGTGGGAAGTACGATGCAAGTTTTCTAGAAGTGGTTGTAAATAGAAATTACGCGTGGCAGCTTTCCCTAATTCCATACGTTTTAGTGAGAGAACACACTATCCCATTTACAATTGTTCACTTGTATCTAAATCGACAGAAGCTACAAAGGGTACAATGGAATTGGTTAAGGATTATTTGAATGAGGAATATGTCGGAAAATATGAACACCTCCAGCAAAAGCATGGATGGCTCGTGTAAAATCAAAATACGGTGCCAATATATCGTTTTTGATGGTATTAAGAGGCAAATGAAGTGATAAAGAAGAGATTCATGGTAATGACTTTGAACATTATAGGAGGCTTCCAGGATGGTTGCACATGTTTACACAAAGAAATCTCCAATCTGTCTCAAATCTTCAGCTGGATAGTAATGGAAAAATATTGTGATCTTTGTGACTCAAGCGAACCCGTACGACCCTTGCAACCTTTGCGACCCTTGCTACCATTGCGACCTTGCGACCGATGTGATCATTGCGACCCCTGTGATCATTGCGACCGATGGGACTCATGTGAACCCCTTGCAACGAGTCGTTTCGATGTCAGACTCCTGGCTTTTCCATTGGCAGTTATGCCTTCTTTTCTAATGCTACACTCATGACTTATGTGACCCTTGCGACTCGTCATTTCGATGTCAGACTCCTATCTTTTCAACACTCTCTGTTCATCCATCTTTGTTACCTTATATTAAAAGGTTCATCAAATTCTCTAAGTCTCACCATATCACCCATTTGAGATGAGATTGAATCGGGAGGATCTCATCTCTATTCTCTCTTTTTCTAAGTCTCTAAACCATTTGAGATGAGATTGAATCGTCACGAAGGTCACATGGTGGACGCAGAGCATCGTGTTGTCTGTGCGTTACTCAATCGGACATGAGTCACATTGGTCGTATGAGTTACATGGATTGCATCTGTTGATCCATATATGCGACCAAGTGACCCATGCGACCCATAAATTAGTTTGGCGTTGTCAATGTATTATTTTCACCAAAATTCTCGCTGAACGTTTCACCAAAATTTCAAAAAACCATAACAATGTGGTCAAAGTTGGTCACAATCTTTCTCTTCCGTCGGTTCGATGTCAGGATCATGTCTTTTCGAATTCCAGTCGTTCCCTTTTTTCGAAGAACGACACACTATCTCTCTAACTCTCATCATCTTCCACCCATCTTTCGTTCTAACACTCACAATCTATCTGCTTCGAAAATGTCAAATTTCCATCATACCGTTCAAATCATTCTTCCGAGCTATCTGGAGAACTATCTTGTAATATCCTTCATTTGTCTCTCTGTTAGTATGTTACATGTAGAGAATGTACAAATTTGATTTTGTTTTTCCTTTTTTGTTACAGGACATTCCGATGAAGTTCTTCAATGAACATATTGACGGAAAACGAAGGACAACAACACGACAACTGTTAAATTGGATGTGTCTTACAAAAAATAGAAAGTCAAGTTGGATGACTCCAGATTCACTGATGGATGGAAAGAATTCTCCAAGGACCACAATTTTCGTATTGGGGATTTCGTAGTTTTCCGTCACGAAGGTGACAAGGTTTTTAACGTCACCAATTTTGGAGAAGATATGTGTAATATGCAATATGCATCATCACCATCATCATTAAACACAGAAATAGAGTCATATTCTTCTACTCAGACATTTTTCACAGCAACTGCCACACGGTCAAATCTAACCGTAGATGCATTGGTAAGTGACCTCAAACCGATTCATCATATATCACTTTGGTTATTTATTCGATTTTTAATAATTTCTATTGATATAACTTGGATGATGGTGCAGACCTTTCTGATAGGGTTTACGAGGTCGAGCGGTCTTAGTGTTAGGCGATGTAAGATATGTTGATAGACGATCAACGAGGGGCATGGTCGGTAGATTTGAGGCCAGTGAGTCGTGGTGGTGCTAGCATCAGAGGGGTTGGAGAAAGTTTTTTCACGAAAATAAACAAAATGAAGGATGTTCCCTCACATTCGAACCGGTCTAAAATGGAGCAATACTTGTGTTTCGATATGTCCCTCCAACAGGGTCTAACAACAACATTTTTTGATTTCAGTTGTATTTTGATTGGTTTTAACTTCCCTTGAACAACAACATTCCCTTGAACTTGAACTTCATGTTTGTATTTTGATTGATTTGTTACTATTATTCTAGAGTTACTATTATTGTTAGTATCGGTATTATTGTGGATTTACTATTATTGTGACCTAACGTACGCCTACACACGTGATCCCTACGACCCATTTGACACTTGCAACCTTTTGACCCTTTACGACCCTGGAACCCCTTGCGACTTTTTGCGACCCTTGATCCCCTTGCGACTCTTTCACTCCTGCGACCTTGATCCATGTGACCTATTTTTCATTTTTTTTCATCTCTACTTTGTTATTTGACAATTATTTATCCAGATCTAATTCTAACAAGAATTACATACATTTGTCACCTATGTTACTGCAATCGATTAATATATCATCTTTATACATATTCTAATATCAAATATGTTTTTTTAAATAACTTTGATTTTGAATATCAAATTGCAAAAAAAAAATTTATCAACTAGTCCCTTATAATTTAGGAATTCGATATAATAATATGGCTTAATGTTATTGATACTTTGCAGATTGACAGATTATACATACAATATGTATTTTTTTTCACTCGAAAATGTAATAAGGGATAAATATTTTATAAACATTGAAACTGTTTAAGAGAAATTTTGAATATTTTATAAATATCAAAACTATGAAAGAATAAAACATATATTTTACAAATTCAAGACGATGAAATTGAATAGATGATATAAATTAATTGTTTATTTGATCCGATGTTTGCATTATCGTTTTAGTGATATTTACGTTAATATATTCAAATTGTAATGAAACTTAAATCAGAAAATAACGTTCATATATTAATATGAAAAAATAAGTAGCATACTCATGTGGCGGAATATCAGAAATACCCTCAAAGGGCTAAATCACTTCAAAAATACCCTTCCCCAAAATAATTATTAAATCCGAAAAATAAAAACTGAAGAAAAGACAAATTTGCCCTTAACGTTCGAACGTGGAAAAATGGAAGTTCGGCAGTTTTTCGACGTGAAAAACTGCCTAAAACGAGAAAGCCGAACAGTTTTTCGCCGTGAAACCTGTTTAAAAGTTGATAGCAAGAAAGAAATAAGTGATTTCGAACTTGAGAGGGAACGATTTGAAGTTGGCGAACGATTTGAAGTTGGCGAGAAGGAAACTCGCGAAGAGAGCACGAAGAGAGCACGAGTCCATCTTCAATGGCGTCAATAAGTGTAAGTAGTTCGATTTCTAGGGTTTTGCAAGCTTTCGAGTTACAAAATGGTTTATTGATTTGAAATGGGTGTCAGTGTCAGTGAGTCGGTTAGGTCTCAAGGGTCGGTTAGGTCGCAAGGGTCGCAGGAGTTGCATGAACATATTCGACTCCGTGAGTCGGTTGAGTAGCAAGGGTCGCAGTAGTTTCATGACCATCTTAGACTCAGTTTATTGATTTGAAACGGGTGAGTGTCAGTGTCAGTGAGTCGGTTAGGTCGCAATGGTCGTTTGAGTGTCGCGGAGTGTCTGAGGGTCGTTTGAGTCGCATGGGCCGCACACGTCAATTGAGGGTCGCACGGGTCGGTTACGTCACATGGGTCGGTTGAGTCGCATGGGTTACTTAGGTCGGTAGAAGTATAATGTATTCGTAATTGGTCATTTTGCAGGAAAAAGGGACTAAG
>CM071863.1:4148694-4160287 GCA_036759665.1 Gynandropsis gynandra | reverse complement strand
TCCAAACTTCAGCCGTACCCGACCGGGCGCTAATATACTTCCCGATCGGGCACTTCCAATAACTACCCGAGCATCTCACATTTTACCCTACCCGACCGGGCACTCATACACTACCCGATCGGGCACCTTCCTACCGCTTTCAAAACTCAGCAGCGGAACTTCGATGGATTATGTCCCTCCTCACGGAACTAGGTATCTCCACATCCCAACCTCCCGTGATTTATTGTGACAACATTGGCGCAACATACTTGAGTGCAAATCCCGTCTTCCACTCTCGCATGAAGCATCTAGCTTTGGATTATTTTTTTGTTCGTCAACAAGTGCAAGGTGGCATCCTCCGAGTCTCTCACGTCAACTCAAAGGATCAACTCGCGGATTTACTCACAAAACCGCTCGCACGTCAACAATTTCTTACACTTTGTGACAAGATCGGCATCACCGAAGGTGCTCCGTCTTGAGGGGGCATATTAGCACAAAGGACATAAATGTAATTTACTCCATTAGGGTTTCATATTATCTTGTATATCTATATCATAACTGATGTAATTCATGTTTGGAATCAATATACGAAATCCCTTTCCACAGCAGAAGGACAAGGGTCGCAGGGGTCCAAAGATCGCAGAGGAACAAGGGTCGTAGGGGTCCAAGGGTCGCAGAGGGACAAGGGTCGCAGGGGTCCAAGGGTCGCAGAGGAACAATGGTCGCAGTGGGACAAGAGTCGCAGGGGTCCAAGGGTCGCAGAGGAACAAGGGTCGAAGAGGGACAAGGGTCGCAGGGGTCCAAGGGTTGCAGAGGAACAAGAGTCGCAGAGGGACAAGAGTCGCAGGATCAAACTGGGTCGCTGGATAGAACTGGATCGTAAAGTCGTAGGGGTATTTTGGGAATATCAAGATTTATACGGGTACTTTTGAAGTTAGAAATTTTTTCTTTTCCGGAAAGGGTATTTTTGAAGTGTTTTAGCTCTACGAGGGTATTTTTGAACTTACCCCTACTCATGTAGTCAAATTAATTATGATTCAAGTAAAAAAACTTTCATAAAATTATTTGAAAACTACAAATCCTTGTCCTAAAAAACAACATTATATATTTTTTTAAGATGAAAAAAGAGAAGAAAAGAAAAATAATGCATGAGAAGGATAACGACAGATACCTAACAATTAGGTGATCTAAGAAGAGATGGACGGAGGGGTCGGAAGCATGTGAGAGAGAGAGAGAGACGAGGTTTCTCTCTCTACGAGTGGTCGTCGACTCGTTGTCATCTCCCCCTTAAACCCTTGGGTGCTGCTTCTCCACGTCATCAATTCCTCAACCAATCCCATTTTTCCACGTGTACATAACCCTTCACACATTACTTGTTCTTCCTCTCACCATACAGACACAACATCCCACTTGCGAAGTTTGAAAGCATGTTGTGTCCTTTTCTACGTATAAGGGTTCAAAACTAATCTTTTACCCACATTTCAATTGAAAATTTATATTTTATTTAATTTTTAATATTTTTAAATGAAATTCAATCTTTTAAAACTCAAATGTGGTCACATAGTTGATAACTAGCATTGTTTCACGGATTCTATTAAATTGATTTAAATATAAAATTAAATATATAAAATAATGATAACTAACAAAATTTTATAAATAAAAAATATTATTTATAAAAAATTATAAATATTTGATAATTAAAACTTTATATATTTATTTTCCTATTTTAAAAATTGATTTTTTTGTTATTTAAAAAATTAAGCTTCTTCATTCTTTATGTATATGTATTTTGTAATATGGTTAATATTATGTTTAATATGAAAAAAAAATGTAACCGATTAATAAATTCTGTTTGATTTTAATAGTAATAATAATCAATTTTGTTTGATTTTAAATGGATCTTTTAAAAGTCCATGACAAAAATAATTAACGATATGAATTTAAAATTTTGTTGAATAAGAGTGATATGAATTTTAAATGTATCGTACAAAATTACAATTTTTAAATTTAAATTTTGAAATAATTAAATGTTTTTATCAAAACAATAATATATATATTTTTATAAATAACTAATTTTTTTCAAAAATCTATTTTCAAAAACTTTAGTTATTGTTTTGTAAAGCACCTTTAATAAATTGATTTTTTAAATTAATTTTAAATCTTATCAACTTCTAAAAGTTTAAAATTGTTTTCATTTTTTTAATTCTTTAATTTTTAAATTTATTTTATTTTTAAAATTATTTAAACAATTAATCAATTTATTTTAAAATTTATTATTTGTAATTATAATTAATTTATAAATTAATATTAATTTTTGGCTAAAAGTCAAGAAGGTGAGAGAGATTTTTCTTACCCATTCATCATACCGCTGGTGTGAGAGGAAAATAGAACAGAAAAAATATAAAAAAAAAATGACAGAAGCCATAAAGAGACAGATAAAAAATTGTCAAAATCGAACGAACCACAACAGAACAATAAATATAATAAAAAAAATCCAAAGATCTAGAGCATACGACATCAGCATCCTACTATCCACGCAATCTTATATTTTATTAGTATTTAGGAGTTAAGTGAATCTTCATCGGAGATATTGAATTCAATTCACTTATTATACATTTCTCTTCTGTATTATATTGAGTTTTTTATAGTTTACTATAATTTTATTTAATTTGTACTATTCACAAACTATTATATAGATCTGAGATGTTTATTCAATAATTATAAAAAATAAGTTTTATATTAAAGTCTTTTAAAAATTAGTCGGATTACCACATCATGTTTGGATTGATACGAGACAAATTTAGATTTGTAATTATAGTATAAATATAATAATATCATAATTCTAATATAATTAATGTAAATTATAAAGTTTAGTAAAACCATTATCGAATAGAAATAGGGTTAGATCGAAGCTTATGCTTTTGGCTCAACCCTATTGATAGCAACCTACCTACGGTAATCAAATGTGTGGATATAAACATTTACAAAAATATATATTGATCGTAATTCTATCGTCAACTTTGACTTCGAATTCAATATGGCGTATGAGTGAGATGCAAATAAATGTCAATACAAAAAGAAAATTTGTACCATATTAATGCATTAAGGATTATGGACTTAATGTATTGTCTACGTATAAATGGATAAGATGAGACGTCGGAATCGTGATTATTAGGAAAGGAAAAAGAATAATTTTATTGATTTGATTGAATGATTGATTAAAAAAATACATATTATAATGTGTATTTATAATACACAAATACTCAAGATCAAGAATTGAATAATTCAAGATCAATTAAAGAAAGAAGAAAATGAAAGAAAGGAAAGAATGAAAGAAAGAATAAAGGAAAGAAAGAAAGAATGAATGAAAGAAGAAAATGATGAAAGAAAGAAATAAATAAAAAAATATCAATATGATATTTAATACTCCCCTCAAGATGAGAAGTATGAATTGAATACTCTCATCTTGGAGAGTAGTAGATAAACCATGATATTTCACATGTGACATTGACTTAGCATTGCTCCGAAAAATGATTACCTACATAGTAAAAAGAAAAAAAAAAGTAGTAATAGAACTATAGAAATCCAAACATAATGCTCAATTGGTAGCTAAAAAAAATTGTGATTTAGATTGTAAGAAATACTTTCCAATCATCAAAGACCCGGAAAGAGTCCGCTAGACATGAAACGGATTTGCAGAGAAGAGCTGCAGAACAATCGCCGAAAAGAAGAAGAATCGTCGGAAGAAAAAGAATCGGCGAAGAGGAGAGATTATTTCAGAGAAAGAGAGAGAATAAATGCCGATCAAAAGAGAAGTACCGACAAAGGAGATCATTCTTTTTATTTGAAATCGTCGGAAAGAAGAAGATCAAAGGAGATTGAAATTGTGAAAGAAATTATTGAAGAAATTCTCAAATATGAGATTGAAATCGGCGAAGAAGAAATTTCGAAAGAAAATGCCGAAAGAAATTTCAAAAGAAGAATTCCTACGAAACATAAGAAAAATACCGGTCGAAATCACCAGTCAAAGGCAATTTGCCTTATATAAAAGAAAAATACAAGATAGGATAAGAAAGAATCGGCGAAGAAAAAAATATATATCGGCAAATGAGGTAGATGAATTAGAATTAGAATTCTCAAAAAACAAAATTCTCAAGATTTACCGGAAAGAGAGATATTAAACGCCGAAAAAAGAGTACCGGTGAACAAGAAAGAAAATACCGGTAGAAAAAAAATCTGCTAAAATTGAAATCGCCACAAGAAGAGCAAGAAGAACAATCTGAAATCTGAAGTCGCTGAAGAAGAAGCAACGAAGAGGAAGCAACAACGAAATGAATCATTCACCGAAAAAAAATGCTGATTAATTCAGCTTAAAAAAATTATACGCTCTGATACCATATTAGGAAAGAAAAAAGAATAATTTTATTGATTTGATTGAATGTTTGATTAAAAAAATACATATTGTAATGTGTATTTATAATACACAAATATTCAAGATCAAGAATTGAATAATTCAAGATCAATTAAAGAAAGAAGAAAATGAAAGAAAGGAAAGAATGAAGGAAAGAAAGAAAGAAAGAATAAAAGAAGAAAATGATGAAAGAAATAAATAAATAAAAAAATATCAATATGATATTTAATAGTGATGACGTGGAAATTGGGCTGATCGGAGGATGTTGTATGTATGGTCCTGTTCGACTCTAATTGAGTTTAGTCTTCCTATTAATTATTATTCATTTAAAATCATATTCACGACTTTTTTAGTCTCATTATGCTTATGTATACTGCCATGCATTTATTTGTTTGTTTGTTTTTAGTTGTTTTTCCACGATCAATGCATTTGATTTTTGTTCTACTCTTTTGTTGGTTTGATTGGTTACTATTAGGAAATATAAATATCTCTTATATATGTATATTTTCCATAAGTGTTTGATCTAGGGTTAAACTCCTCTTGTATATATAGATTATTCATACGTAATATGAGGCAGAACGTTTTTTGGTCGTCGTATTTTCGTTCGGTTTCTTTTAGCTTTTTATGGTATCAGATCAAGAGATCCAACATTACAGACGTTTGTGATTTTTCGCCTCTGCTTCCCTGACTGCTACTGCTCTTCTCTGTTTTTTTTTTGTTCTTTTTCGACTATTCTGCATTATGCCAAACTCCACTGCACCACAATTTGGTTCTTCTGATGCTTCCCTTCAGCGTAGGACAATTTCGCCATATGACTTGTCCTCTGCGGATCATCCTGGACTTGTCTTACACAGACACAGTTACAGGGTGCAATTAACTATGATGAATGGGCTAAGGATTTGCGTATGGCTTTACGCTCTCGTAAGAATTTTGGCTTCGTTGATGGATCGTTACCGCGTTCTGCGGCTGATTCTTCTGATCTCGAGGATTGGTGGACAAATAATTCGTTGGTAGCTTCTTGGATTCGCAACACCATTGAGGCGCGAGTCCGTTCCCAAATCAGGCATTTTGAGATAGCAAAAGAGTTGTGGGACAACATTAAGGAGAATTATTCCATCTTGAATGGACCACGTGAACAACATTTGCTGTCTGAATTGTCACTTTGTCGACATAATGGTTATTCCGTCTCGGACTACTATGCCAAATTGAAAAAATTGTGGGACAAAATTGCCTCTTATGATCCGATTTTCTCTTGTGAATGTGATCAATGCTCGTGCAATATTCGACAAAAGCTCGAACAACGACATGAACATCTTAAGGTTCATCAATTTCTTATGGGTCTCGACGACTCGATGTACGGCATTGTCCGTTCACAGATACTTGCACAAGACCTGTCTCCCTCTCTTAGTCGTGTTTTTCATACAGTGGCTCAGGATGAGAGTTCACGTCTGGTTTCTCTCGAAAAGAAGGCACATGAGGCTGTTTCCTTTGTGGCTCAAGCTTCGCTTCAATCTCCTCAGACAGACACTCGTGATTCCTCTGTTTTGTGTACCTACCATGGCCGCAAGGGACACCTAGTTGAATCGTGTTTTCAGCTTAATGGTTATCCTGACTGGTGGCCAGATCGTCCTCGGGGTCAAGGTCGTGGGGTTGCGGACGTGGTTCCTTTTCTGGTGGTCGAGGCCGTGGATCTTCTGTTCCTAAGTCAGCATCTTCCGCGAATGTTGTGTGTATTGCTCCTACGAGTTCTGGTATTTCCGCTGCTGTTTCCTCGACAGATTCTCAACCTCTAATTCCGGGACTCAATACAACAGAGTGGAACAAACTCCTTAATTGTTGTCTGATTCTTCTTCGACCTGCGATGCCATGACTGGTAAGTCGTTACCTCATCATTGGATTCTTGATACGGGTGCATCTCGACACATGATAGGGAGTTCTGCAGTCCTTTTGATGTTCGCACCATCAATCCGTGTTCAATCACTCTTCCGAATGGACACATGGTCCTTGCGACTCAACAGGGCTCGGTTTTCTTGTCTCCTGGTTTTTTCTTGACTAACGTCCTTCTCGTTGATGGTCTGTAGTGCAATTTGGTGTCGGTTTCCCAATCGATCGACCATTAAAATTGCTTTCTCGCGTTTACTAATGAAAAGTGTACTATTCAGGACCTCACTTCGAAAAGGGTGATTGGTGAGGGTATTCAACGAGAGGGACTCTACTTCTTTCGGCATTCTTCAGTTGCGGCTTCGGTTCACACAGCCTCCGACGTCTCTCTGGAGCTTTGTCATAAGCGGTTGGGTCATGCCTCGAGAGCGGCACTTGCGTTACTGCCAGTATTGAATTCTTCATCGTTTAATGTTGAGAAAAAAACGTGTGATACTTGTTACCGCGCGAAACAAACTCGTGATCTTTTTCCTATCAGTGATAATAAAGCTTCCCGGATTTTTGAACTTATTCATTGTGATTTGTGGGGTCCTTATCGGACCATGATGTCTTCGGGTGCTCGTTACTTCTTGACTATCGTAGAAGAATTTTCTCGTGGACTTTGGTTGTATGTCATTACTGACAAGTCTGATGTTTCTACAAAACTGAAGAATTTCCTATCGTTTGTTGAACGTCAGTTTCAGTCTAAGGTGAAAACGGTACGTAGTGACAATGGATCCGAATTCATGGCTCTTACCGCTCATTTTTCAGACCTTGGGTATTGTTCATGAAACCTCCTGTGTTGCTACACCTCAACAGAATGGGCAGGTTGAACGAAAGGATCTTCATCTCCTTAATCTTGTTCATGCTCTTCGTTTTCAGGCCGTCTAACCTATTGATTTCTGGGGAGAATGTATTCTTACTGCAGGATATCTCATAAATCGCACTCCGTCTCGACCTCTTCAAGGACAGTCTCCGTTGAAGTCCTATATGGTCGTCCTGCTCCGCTTGGAATTCTTCGGGTTTTTGGCTCTCTTTGTTATGCTCATAACAAAGATACTCACGGTGACAAATTTGCTAATCGCAGTCGGAAGTGTATCTTTCTTGGTTATTCGTTTGGTAAGAAGGGTTGGAGGTTATTTGATTTGGAGAAACATGAATTCTTTGTTTCTCGGGATATTGCGTTCCATGAACATAAGTTCATGTATGCCGTGTCTGGTTCTTTGTCGATGCCTCCATCCCGTCCTGCTCCGTGTCTTGCGGGTTCTATTGATATGTGCTTCTTTGAGGAGGATTTTTCTGCATCCGCCTCTGATACAGCTCCTGCCACCTCGTCGTCCTCTGGTTCAAGCTCTATTTTACCCACGAAAACATCGACCACTGTTTCCTCTGTAGATCCTGCTTCTCGTACTCCTGTTTCTGATGCTATTTTGCCGGTATCTTCGGCCACCTCCGAGGACAAGGGGGACATGCTGTCGGTTCTTCTTCTGGGAACACTCTATAGTCTGCCGCCATGGGTCGTGTTCATCGCCCAAAATTTCCTTCTACGCGACTCAAAGACTTTGTGGCGTCTACTGTAGTCACGTCTCCCTTCAGTCCTGCAGATTCCTATTCCTCCTCCTCCGCGTCACGCTCTTTATATCATTTGGTTAATTATGTCTCCTGTGAAAAGTTCTCTGATTCTCATCGTACGTTCCTTGTTGTTGTTTCCACTGCAGTTGAACCTCGCAATTTTCGTGAAGCAATGCAGGATCCTCGTTGGTGAAAGGCTATGCAAAGCGAGATCAGTGCACTAGAGGCTAATGGGACTTGGACCGCCGAACCTTTACCTCGGGATAAAACGCCGATTGGATGCCAATGGATTTATAAAATCAAGTACATGGCTGATGGATCTATTGAGCGTTACAAAGCACGCCTTGTGGTTTTAGGCAATTGACAAGTTGAAGGAGAAGACTACTCTGAAACGTTCTCTCCTGTGGCCAAGATGACGACGGTGAGGGTCTTCCTTGCGGTAGCGGCAGCAAGACGTTGGGAACTTCATCAAATGGATGTTCAAAATGCATTTCTTCATGGCGACCTCACTGAAGAGGTGTACATGCGTTTTCCTCCGGACTTTAATCTTCCCAATGGCACGGGTGTATGTCGCTTGCGGAAGTTTCTTTATGGACTAAAGCAGGTGCCTCGTTGCTGGTTTAACAAACTCTCCAATGCTCTTAAGGATTACGGTTTCCGTCAATCATACTCCGATTACTCGCTTTTCACACTTTCTAAGAACGATGTGATTCTTAACGTCTTAGTGTATGTGGATGACTTAATCATTTCAGGCAATTCATCTTCGGCCATTTAGAAGTTCAAGTTTTACCTCAGTACATGCTTTCACATGAAGGATCTTGCCTCTCTAAGGTATTTTTTAGGCATTGAGGTGGCTCGCAACTCGGAAGGTGTTTACTTGTGTCAAAGAAAGTATGCACTCGATATCGTGTATGAAACGAGACTTTTGGGATGCAAACCAGCTACACATCCGATTGAACAACATCATCAACTAGTAGTCTCCTCGGCGCCACTTCTTACAGAACATGTCCGGTATCGGCATCTTGTAGGACATCTCGTCTATCTCACTGTGACTCGGTCGGACCTCACTTATGTGGTTTATATCTTGACACAATTCATGCAAAATCCTACAGCTGAACACTTCGAGGCGGCTCTTCGGGTGGTCCGGTATCTCAAAGGAACAACCGGGCAAGGTATTCTTCTTCGATCCGATTGTGATCTTCAACTTTATGGCTGGTGTGACGCTGATTGGTCAAGTTTTCCTTTGTCTCGAATGTCTTTGACGAGTTGGTTTGTCCAACTTGGTACGTCGCCTATTTCCTGGAAGACAAAGAAGCAACCAACACCGTCTAGATCCTCCGTCGAGTCTGAATACCATTCGATGGCTGCTGTGACGTGCGAGCTCTTGTGGCTCAAAGCTCTTCTCAAATGCTTCGGGGTGTATCATGAACGTCTACTATGATAGCCAGACCGCCATTCACATTAGTACCAACCCGGTGTTCCACGAACGCACCAAACACATCGAAGTTGATTGTATTTCACGTGAGCTCATCTAGTCAAAGGCAATATTCGACTACGTCATGTTTCTACTATGAATCAACTCACGGACATATTCACCAAGGCCTTGGGACAACGGGAATTTCACGCATTTCTCCGTAAGTTAGGCATTCTCAATCATCATGCTCCAACTTGATGGGGTATTAGGAAATATAAATATCTCTAATTATGTATAGTTTCCAGAAGTGTTTGACCTAGGGTTAAAATCCTCTTGTATATATAGATTATTCATACGTAATATGAGGCAGAACGTTTTTTGGTCGTCGTGCTTTCGTTCGGTTTCTTTTGGTTTTTCAGTTACTTTCTATAATATATATATATATATATATGTATTATGGTGGTTTATTACATTTTTTAAAAATATTTATATATTTTTCGGCTCAATTCAATCATGTTTTATTTGCGGAATATAATTAGGTTTAAGTTAATAATATAATTTAACATTTGTTGACCCAAATTAATATTTGAGTTGTTTGACATTTCATTGAGACTGAAATGTATTTTCATATGTGTTGGCAAGAAACTTCGGCGCATTATGAGGATAATGATAATGCAATTTACGGGTGGTGAAAAATGGATAACTACAAATTAATTCAATTCATTTAATTAAGTGATTATTTTCAATTACATGGTATCAAAGTAGGGATGTCAATTTTTAGCCCGGCCCGAAACCCGACCCGAAACCCAACCCGAAAATTACGGGTTTGGACCGAAAATTATAGGTCCGTTAACAATCGAGCCGGGCTCGGGCTTGAAAAAAATCAGCCTGCAAAATTTGGGTCGGGCTTCGCTCGCGGGCTACTCGAGCCTGAAATTGGCCCGACCGTGCAAACCGTAATCGCCTCCCTTCAGCTCTCTCCCTCTCAGTTGACAGCCGCCCTCCTCTCTTCAACTCTCTCGCTCGACCTCTCTCTCTCCAGCCCCACCGTCGTCGTTCTCGCGCCGGTCGTCCTCTTCCCTCGCCGCCAATCTCGCGCCGGTCGTCCTCTTCCCTCGCTGCCAATCTCGCGCCCGTCGTTCTCCTCCCTCGCATCAGTTCTCGCGTCGGTCGTCCTCTTCCCTCGCTGCCAATCTCATGCCGTCCGTCCTCTTCCCTCGCTGTACTACATTTATCTAAAGACAGTTACCTATACAGATGTAGAAATCATAGTCTTAATCTTGGAAGGCCTCAGTTCTCGCGCCCGTCGTCCTCCTCCCTCGCCGTTGTTCTCGCACCCGTCTTCCTCTCTCGCCGCTGTTCTCGCGCCCACCGTCCTCCCTCGTTGCCGTTCTCGTGCCCGTCGTCCTCACTCTCCACTGTTCTAGAGGTCACTTCTAGAGGTATGTCTGAATTTGTTTAGTCGCTTGCTAATAGAAGATGAAGGATATATCTGTGTGTTCATGATCCATTTTTCTGTAGTTTTGCTTAGCTTTTTGTTTCTTTAAAATACAATTATGTGGATCTGAGATTGAATCAAAACTGTGTTTGCTCTATGTGGATTATAATTTGATGTACATTTTCCCCGTTAAAATTTTTTGTAGAAATAGAAATGGATTCAGCTGATGAACTTGAGTATGAAATGCAAGAGGAGGAATTTGCTGGTGGTTTATCGTACCTGAAGATGAAGGGCAATCGCCATAAACGAAAGGTAAAAAACGAAAATCAGCTATTGTTTGGCAGCATATGACCCGAATGAATAAAGTTTCGGCAAGTTGCAACTATTGTGGGAAAGTGTTAACTGCTGGTAGTAGTCAAAGAATATCACATTTGAATCGTCATGTTAGAGATTGTAAATCTAGGCCAAAGTCGAAGTCTGGTAATGTGCGAGATATGATTATTGATCATGAGATGAAATTGAGGACAAAGAAGGTTGATCATGCAGTTTGGAGAGAAAAGATTGCTATGATGATAATTGCACATGAGTTGCCTTTTGCAATTGTCGAGTATAGGTTCTTTAGACATATGCTTCTTGCTCTATGCCCTGATATGAAAATGATATGTAGAAACACGACGACAACGGATGTTTTTAAGTTGTATGAGAATGAGAAAGATAAGCTGAAGGTTTCTTTGAGCAAAGTTCGTAGTAGAAGATGCATCACTACTAATCTTTGGACTGCTATTAGTCATGAAGGGTATATGTGTGTGACGGGGCATTATGTTGATGAGGAATGGAAATTGAATAGCAAGATTTTATC
>CM071863.1:4104258-4148551 GCA_036759665.1 Gynandropsis gynandra | reverse complement strand
CGAGGACAAAATTGTTTCGGGAATGTGCAGAACAAGTTGGTATTACAAATGGAGCTTTTTTGTCTATGGATGTAAGCACTCGGCGGATTTCGAATCACACAATGCTCTTAAGTATCAATATACTTCTAAAAGTCTTTCGATGGTTGATGGGAGCTATAAGCATTGTCCTACAGAAGAAGAATGGGCTAGGGGAGAAAAGATTCGAGACGTTTTGCAACCATTTGCTGAAATCACCAACTTGATTTCGGGCTCAAAGTATCCGACTTCCAACTTGTACTTCATAAAAATTTCGAAGATCGAAGTCCTTTTAAGAGAGCATCGGGGGAGCAATGATGAAATACTAAGAAGTATGGCAGAGAGCATGCAAGAGAAGTTTGATAAGTATTGGAAAACATATAGTTGCATTCTTTCCATGGGAGTTGTGCTTGATCCAAGAATGAAACTCAAAGTACTGAAGCATTGTTATAACATTCTTGATGAGAAGACAATCCAAAAAAAAGTCGATGATGTGAAAAAGGCGATGTTAGCGCTCTTGGAAGAATATAAGAGAAAATTTGGGGAAAAGACTTCTAAAAGTTCAACGCCATGGAAAAAGAGCGGAGTCCAAGATAATGGACAAAGTTCATCATTTTTTGAAGTAAGTTTATAACTTACTAAGTTGTATCTTATTTTTTATGACTATCTCTATTGATTCTTTTTCATTATTGAATTCTTTAGGATGCATACATTTATGATGGTGATGAGTCTTCGGATGATGGATCGACGTCGGGTTTTGAGAGATACTTGTGTGATCCTAAGATCCGCATGCAAGATCACACCGATATGGATGTGTTGCAGTTCTGGAAGTCTAACACTAAGACATACGGTATTGAGTTAGCGCTTATGGCTTCTGATATCCTAAGTATTCTGATCACCACAATTGCTTCAGAGTCTTCTTTCAGTGCCGGATTGCGTGTGCTAAACAAATATAGAAGCCGTCTTTTACAGTCAAATGTTCAAGCCTTAATTTGTGCTCGTTCTTGGTTTCTTGGTTACGACGAAGAAGGTTAAGTTTATGCATTTCAATTCAAATTATCGAGATTATACGATTTCTTATGTTGTTGATTTGGTTTCTTTGATTGACTAATGTATAGATTCTATATTTAGCGGTCCCGATGGATTTCTCGCCACGACCCCATAATGTGAAGCCTTATTATCTCTCTCTCTCATAAACAAGGTAACCTCAAAAGTTAAAACTCATGTGTATTATTTACTCATTTAGATCGAAACGTATGTAACAATGAAGAATAAGATTGTAGTTTAATGCTAAGGGTATTGATCATATTTTTTTGTTTTGTAGTAATCCCCGAGAGAAGTTCAAATGGTGAAACCGAAAGAGCAAGAGATTCAAGTCAAATTTGTTTGTATTTTTGTTTCATCATTTATGGACTTGTATGGAATTTTAATCTTTGTTGACGTTTGTTTTAGACTATTTGACTTCTACTGATTTGTTTAGCGTTTCGGACTTTGTTGACGTGAAATTTGGATTCTTATGAATTAATTTAGCGTTTTAGACTTGTTTAAATTTTTTAATTTTTTATCTCTTTAGGCCCGAGGCCTGGCCTGAGCCCATCCAAAGCCCGTTGGACTGGGTTTCGGGCCGTATATTCTAAGCTCGATCGTATTCGGGATCGGACCCCTATATCAGAGCAATCTTAATCCCTTATTTTTTTTCAAATTTTTTCCGCCTCTTTTTCCTTTGATTGTTTACAGTCGCCGCCCCATCTCCTCTGTGCCGTAACCATGGCTGCTCCGCCTGCTTTATCGTCCGAGAAGCTGTTTGGAATAACAAACATTCGATCTCATATCCCCATCACCCTCGAAATGGAAAAATTGAACTGTGATTCATGGCGTGATGTATTTGAAACTCATTGCGAGAGTTTCGGCGTTTTGAGCCATATCGATGGCTCCGCCCCTCCGACCGCGCCTCCCACGGATGAACGGAAACGTGTTGACAGTCTAGTCAAAATTTGGATCTATGGGACGATATCAAAGTCCCTTCTCCAAGACATTCTCAAAACAAAGTCATCAACTCGTGAAACATAACTTTGTCTTGAACAGTTTTTCCCAGACAACAAGGAAGCCCGCACTATCCAACTTGACAACGAACTCCGAACCATCAGCATCGGGGATCTTTTTATTCATCCCTACTACCAAAAGCTCAGAAAACTTTCTGATCTCCTTGCCAACCTCGACACTCCGGTGAATGAAAGGGCTCTTGTGATGCATGTGTTGAATGGGTTGAATGAAAAATTTGATAACATAGTCAACGTCATACAACACCAAAAACCCTTCCCAACGTTCGATGATGCACGATCAATGTAGCTGCTGGAGGAACAGCGCCTCGCTCGACACCATAAGCCAGACCCCACAGACCATGAGCACGGATCTGTCCCTGGGGTTCTGTTTGTGGGATCTGACTCGCAGTTCTCTGCTCCGTCATAATACATGATCAGTCCCCACAACCCTATCAAGCTCAGCACAGTGGACGATCTCACGATCGTGGAAACATAGGGAACTAGGGCAGCAACCAACACCCACACGGATGGCACAAGAAATCAACGCAGCAACATTATCAAGCACCATGGCCTACCTCATATCAGCTAGCGCTCTCAACACATCCATGGATGCCCTCTGGATATGGTTGGAATCCATATCAACCATGGTTTTCTGCTCCATCGAGTCTACGCCCAGCATACCCAATAGCTAACAATTTCATGGCTCCACCACCGGGGATCGCGCAACATGTTTCGCCCTCACAATGGCCTCCTATGCAACAAAACTCAGCCTTCTTGGTGAACAACACCGCTCCACGTCCGGAAAATTCGGCTACTGCAATACCGACAACTATCACGTATCCACCAAATCTCATTCAAGCTTTTAACGCTGTGAATATCAGAAATTCCACTGACGCGTCATGGTACATGGACACTAGCGCCACTGTCCATCTCACATCTCAACCAGTTACTCTCGAGTCTACTTTTAGTCTGAGCATTAAATCGCATGTTTATGTAGGTGATGACTCATCTATTCCCGTAACTCAAACCGGCCGAACCTCCCTATCCACACCCCACCAAACCTATGATCTTACCAATTTTTTCGTCTCACCCACCATCATAAAGAACCTTATCTCGGTTCATCAATTCACTTGTGATAATAACTATTTCTGTCGAGTTTGATGCTTATGGTTTTTCTGTGAAGGACAAGTCAACACAAACGACTCTGCTCCGATGTGATATCTCGGGTCCCCTCTATTCCATCCCACCCACGGTTTCATGTGCTTGGCCTTCCCCTTCCCAGATTGCCTTTCTCACCTCGGGCACAACTTGGCACCGACAACTAGGGCATCCCGGGGACTCTATTTTCCGTTCATTGCGTTCTTTGGGATTTTTCGCTTGTAATAATGACAACACACTCTCTTTGTCATGCGTGTCAGCTTGGGAAACACACTAGATTACCATTCAATAAATCGAGTACTATTGCTCAATCTTCCTTTGACATTATTCATTCTGATATTTGGACATCTCCCATTCCAAGCATTAGTGGCATCAAATATTATGTCCTATTTCTCGATCAGTTTTCACATTTTGTTTGGGTTTATCTACTTCGTCGTAAGAATGATGTCTTAGCAAAGTTTCTCCATTTTCACTCCTATGTTCGAACTCAATTTGGGAAAAACATAAAAACTTTCAATGTGATCACGGGTGAGAGTTCGACAACACAAACCTCAAACACTTCCTCGACTCTAATGGCATCTTACTTCGCTTCTCATATCCTCAAACATCACAACAAAATGGAAAGGCCGAACGCATGATCCATACCATCAACAACCTCATTCACACTCTTTTATTTCAAGCTTCAAATGTCGTCTCATTTGTGGGTCAAAGCCTTACAGATTGCTATCCATATCATCAACCTCCTCCCCTCGTCTTGCATAACCAATGACATACCTTTCACCAAACTTCACCAGAAACCCGTCACCTATAACCATCTATGTGTCTTTGGATGTTTATGCTATCCAAACACTACCACCACTTCTCTTCATAAATTATCCCTCGCTCAACACCTTGTGTCTTTCTTGGATACCCGAGAAATCACAAAGGATTTCGATGCCTTGATATATACACTCGACGTATTATCATATCACGACATGTCACATTTGACGAGAATGTTTTTCCTTTTGCCAACACACTTCACCCTCCATCAACCAATACCTCTTTCTTGACAATGAAGACACTCCATCTCATCTTTTAAAGTCCCTCCTCCAATCACCACCCAAAACGGCCGAACCTTTACCTCCACCACAAACGGACCACATAGCCCTACCACCTCCCTTAACTAGAACTCACACCATGACTACCCAAAGTCAAACCGGAAACACTAAACCTCGCCAAGTCCTAAACCTCAACACTATCTCAATTTCACCCATTCCCTCTTCTCACATTAAAGCCTTAGAAGATCCTCATTGGCATGATGCGATGCAAAATGAATTTGATGCTTTTATTAAAAGTGGTACTTGGTACTTGGTTCCACGACCTAATGGTGCTAACATTGTGCGTTCCATGTGGCTTTTTAGATATAAGTTTCATGCAGACGGCTCTCTAGCTCGGTATAAGGCTCGACTCGTCACGAACGGAAAATCTCAACAAGTCGGTATTGATTGCGATGAGACTTTCAGCCTGGTGGTTAAACCCACCACCATCCACATAGTTTAAAGCATCATCGTCTCCGGAGATTGGTCGATTCATCAATTGGACGTAAAAAATGCATTTCTTCATGGACATCTCAAGGAAACGATCTACATGTTCCAGCCTTCAGGTTGACGTGATCATGTGCATCCAGATTATGTTTTCCGCCTACGACGCTCATTATATGGGCTCAAGCAAGCGCCACGTGCGTTTCCATCAATTCTCCGCCTATGTCTTGAAGCTTGGGTTTCTACAAAGCCGCAACGATTCCTCTATGTTTGCTCTCCGTTGAAAGCATCATCAGGCCATGGTCCTCTTGTATGTTGATGACATCATTTTGAAGGCCTCTTCCACTGAATTGCTCCAACAGATCATTGATTCACTCAAAGCCGAATTTGCAATGTCCGAACTTGGGAGCCTTCATCACTTTCTCGGTGTCACAGCGCAACGAAACAAGGAGGGGCTCTTTCTTCACTAGTCATCCTATGTGGAGCAAATTCTCCACCGTGCTGGTATGGCTTCCTGCAATCCTTGCACAACTTCGTTCGACACCAAACCTAAATTATCTACCTCAGATGGTCCTCCTGTGACTGATCCTAGCTCCTACCGCAGCATTGTGGGGGCACTACAATATCTCATTTTCGTCGGGCCGGATATTCGATATGTCGTTCAACAATTATGTCTCTTCCTTTATGATTTTCGGGAGCCTCACTTACATGCCATGAAACGGGTACTTCGGTATATCAAAGGCACGACTCATCATGGCCTGCAATTTTGACCTTCCACAACAACGGGTCTCACGGTATACTTTGATACGAATTGGGCCAGTTGTACGGACCTACGACGCTCAACATCTGGTTATTGTGTATTTCTCGGTGACAACTTGGTGTCTTGGTCATGAAAACGACAGCCTACGGTTTCTCGCTCAAGCACGGAGGCGGAGTATCAGGTTGTTGCGAACAGTTGCTGAAACATGCTGGCTTCGAAATCTGCTACTCGAGCTCTCTTGCCCGCTGTCTCGGACCACAGTGGTATACTGCGACAACGTTTCAGCCGTGTACATGTTGTCCAATCCTATCAATCTCAACGTACCAAACACATAGAGATCGACATTCATTTTGTCCGCGAGAAAGTCGCTCTCGGGACACTACGCGTACTACATGTACCCTCTTCTCAACAGTTTGTCGATATCTTCACCAAGAGCTTACCAACATCATTATTCACAGATTTTCGGTCCAGCTTCAGCGTTTGTTCACCCACCGTTTTGGCCGCGTGGGAGTGTTAATATTGTAAAATATTCAGTTGCCTTATTCTTAGGATACTAGCCTTATTCTTAAAATACTAGATACATTATTATGAGGATACTAGTTACCCTATTACCTGTATATATACTGGACGTATGGCTTAATGAAGATTAAGGGATTATTTCCAGTTACATTAGTTATATGAGTTATTTTTAATATATGAATTTAGTACGTTAAAACTCCATTTAGTTACGAGTATTATAATTCTTTTAATTTAATTAACTTAAACCTATTGTTTATTTAATTTTTATCTATAATTTTAGAAGAAAAAAAAGTTTGTCGATACTTTTAGAAATTGACCAAAATCTATCAATATCATTTTCGTTCCCTAAATTTAGAATAAAACTAAAATTCTTCCATAAATTCTAATACATATCGAATTTCGTCTATAAATTTAGGGAAAAAACAAAATGTCTTCTATAAAAATATGAATAAATCAAATTTGTATCTAAAATTTTATCTTTAATTGATGAATATAAAAAAATTTATAAAAAAATTGTTGTTAAACTTATTGACAAAAAGATGTAAGCAAAATTCGATAATCTTGTATGCGGAATTAATTATCGACATTCTAATAGGAAATTAAATCAACCAAAAATAATAAATAAATTATACTTACTTGAATTTTCCATGATTTGGATTCGGCGGATCTTTTTCTTTTCTCCAATGCCTATTCTTCCGAAATCTCCTCAATGTTCTCTTTGATGACATAAGAGAACTCTTTTGTTTTTGTGTTTTGTTTTTGTGGTTTTGTTACCGTAAGCATATCAAATTCAAGGGCATTAAGACATATTTGTAATAAATGAAAACATGTCCTAAAAGACATGTCTTTTGATACATACCCTTAAATTATCATTAATTACAATAAATCCTCAATTTGTAATTAATCACAAAACCATCATTAGATTTCTAGAATTGCGGAATGGCACGGAGGGATTTTCACCCGATAATTGTCTCCTCAATACGACACTAATCATCACCGTGTGTACCTCAATAACAATTATCTAATACTTATATTTATATGAATCACAGTTAGAATAAAATTTCTAACATTCTCCCACTTGACTCATATGTGACAAGTATATAAAATCGTTGAGCTCACTTAAATGATCTTATATACGAGTCACAACTTTATAAGAATTAATTGACCGAATCATGGCGGTCACGGGCCTGGCAAAACGTCCCGATTCCTTCCATGTATCACAAATCAACATAATTCAAACAACTGTAATTTGATAAGATAGACATCCAAAATTATCTTATCCCACAATGTCTTTAAACAAAGACTAAATATCTATAATCATAACAAATATGCATAACTGAAATATGATTCATAGATAAGCAAAATCAAAACTTATATTGATATCTAGAGTTCAAATAAACTTCAATGTGCAAGACTTATATTCATACATGTATAATCGTCAGCAATACAAGGACTTCGCGACTACTCCCATTTCACTAACATGGCCAAGAAAGATCTTTGGAGCTAGTCCTTTAGTCAACGGATCCGCGATCATATCATTGGTGCCAATATGCACAATTTGAACTCTTTGATTTTGCACTTCTTCTTTAACCGATAGATATTTTAAATCCATATGTTTGGCACCCTTAGAATATCTATCGTTCTTCGAGAAGAATACGGCTGCCGCATTATCACAATATATGTTCATCGGTTTAGCTATGGTACCAACGATGCCTAAACCATGAACAAAATTGCGCAACCACAACAATTGAACTGTAGCTTCAAAGCACGCTACAAATTCGGCCTCCATAGTGGAAGTAGCAATGACATACTACTTACCAATCTTCCATGAAATATTCCCCTCAGCTAGAAGGAACAAATAACAAAATGTTGATTTTCGAGTATTCGAGCATCTGGCATAGTCTGAGTATCCAACAATCTCAAGATTGGTAATTCTTCTATGTGATCATGTGATCCTTAGTGCCTTGTAGATATCTTAAGAGTTTCTATGCAGCTCTCCAGTGAAATGGTCCAGGATTTGATTGGTAACGACCCAACATACCAACCGAAAAACTGATATCCGGTCTAGTACAAGTCTGAGCATACATCAAACTTCCGACTAAAGAGGCATAAGGAATGTCATCCATTTCCTTACGCTCTAAGTCATTCTTAGGACATTGGGATAGACTGAAACGATCCCCTTTCTGTATGGGAACCGGACTTGGTGAACATGATTCCATTTTAAATCTTTCTAAAACTTTGTCGATGTAAGCCTTTTGAGACAATCCCAAAATTCCTTGTGATCTGTCTCGAAATATTTCTATTCCGATCACATAGGAAGCCTCACCCATATCTTTCATCTCAAAGTTACTAGAAAGATAATCCTTAACATCATGCAATAATCCACGATCATTGGCGGCAAGAAGAATATCATCTACATACAATACAAGAATTATAAACTTGCTTCCTACAATCTTTATGTAGATACACCGATCAACGGTCATTTCTACAAACCCATATGACAATACAGTATCATTGAATTTCAAGTACCATTGTCGGGAAGCTTGTTTTAATCCATAGATAGATTTCTTCAACTTACATACCAGATTGCTTCTACTTGTGGTCTCAAAACCTTGAGGTTGATCCATATATACCTCTTCTTCTAAATCTCCATTGAGAAAGGCTGTTTTAACATCCACTTGGTGAAGCTCAAGATCAAAATGAGCCACCAAAGCCATGACAATCCTTAAAGAGTCCTTTCTAGAAACCGGAGAGAAAGTCTCTTTGTAGTCAATACCATTCTTTTGAGTGTAACCTTTGGCGACAAGTCTGGCTTTATACCTCTCGACGTTGCCCTTAGAGTCTCGTTTGGTCTTAAAGACCCATTTACAACCAACTCTTTTAGAATCCTTCGGCAATTCCGTCATTTCCCAAACATTGTTGTCATCCATAGATTTCAACTCTTCCTTCATGGCCATCAACCATTTGTCAGAATTTCTACTACCCATGGCTTGGTCAAAAGAGATCGGGTCATCATTCATGCTCAAGTCATTTTCATGTTCAAGTGCATAACACATATAATCATTTGAAATAGCTGGTCTTCTATCTCTAGTAGACCTCCTCAAAGCTATTCCTTCTTGAGGTTGCACTTGTTCATTTGCTTGAACATTTTCTTGCTCTTCTTGAACAATGGTGTCAGTATCTAGGTGTAGAGTATCCATTTGTTGTCGTTCCATATTCACGCCCTTTGAGTGTACTACAATAATAGGAACATCAACATTAGATAAATCACTTGATGGATTTTCGTCCGTCAATGACTCTCTTATCTCAATATCACGTACTCCCACACTCCCACTGATTTCGCCATTTTCAATGAAGCGAGCATTCCCAGACTCTACAATTCTCGTACTATGGTTAGGACAATAGAATCTATAACCTTTTGACCTCTCTGGATATCCAATAAAATAACCACTAATGGTTCTGGAATCCAATTTCTTTTCATGTGGATTATATATCCTCACTTCGGCTTGACAGCCCCATATGTGAAGATGTCTTAAACTAGGTTTCCTAGATGTCCACAGTTCGTAAGGTGTCTTAGGAACTGCTTTACTAGGTAACCTGTTCAATATGTATGCAGCTGTCCTCAATGCATACATCCACAGTGAAATAGGTACAGAACTATTACTCATCATACTCCTAACCATTTCCATCAATGTACGATTACGCCTTTCTGCAACGCCATTTTGTTGTGGCGTGCCGGGCATTGTATACTGCGCACAAATGCCCTTAGACTCAAGAAGTTTCTTAAATGGACCTGGAATTTTTCCAACTTCTGATGTCTTTCCATAATATTCCCCACCTCTGTCGGAACGTATTACCTTAACCTTTCTATTTAGCTGTCTCTCAACCTCCATAATGAATGTCTCAAGGACATCAACAGATTGAGACTTTTCATGCAGCAAATAAAGGTAACAGTACCTAGAGTAATCATCAATGAAGGTGATGAAATACTTTTCACCGCCCCAAGACGGTACATCAAAAGGACCACAAATATCTGTATGTATTAAGTCGAGTAATCCGCTACTCCTTGTGGCAGTATGTTTAGATACATGTTTGGTTTGCTTACCCTTAATGCAATCCACACAAGTGTCATTCCAATCGGTATAATCCAATTGAGACAAAACATTAGTTTTAATTAGTCTCATAATCCTCTCCTTGGATATATGACCGAGTCTTTTATGCCACAAGTCAGCGGAGGACTCGTTAAGTGCATTCCTCTTCATACCAACATCATGTTCAGTCAAAATATGAAACAGGGAATTAATAAATTTAGAACTTAGATTGAAACAATACAAAGTATCTGATAATAAACCAGTACCACACAGGTTTTTACCACGATACAATGAAAAACAACCATGTCCAATCTTAAATTCAAAACCTAATACATCCAACCTTGAAGCGGAAACAAGATTTCTAGAACAATCGGGAACATATAAACAATTTTCTAGATCCAGACAATAGCCCGTATCTAACACGATTCTATATGTCCCGACACCTTCAACTCTAGCTTTCATCCGGTTTCCCATAAATAGAAAGCTTTCACTTTCCGGCATTCGTTGGAGATTTAGGTAACCCTGTATAATATTAGACACATGAGTGGTCGCACCAGTATCAAGCCACCAAGTATTAGAAGGTACTTCAATCAGATTTGATTCGAAGCATACTAAAACGAAATGTATACCTCGTTTTTCAAACCATGCCTTCCTTTTCAGGCAATCAGCCTTCTTGTGCCCAGGTTTGTTGCAAAAGAAACATTTCAGATTTCCTTGCCCCTCACCATGATGCACCTTATATGGCTGCTTTCCCTTTTCCCAATTCTCCCACAGTTTCTTGTCTGCCTCAGAACTTGTATCAGTTGGTTTAGTGGGCTCATCCATAATGAGAGCTGAATCGAGTCCCAAAAGGCCAGCATTCAGCTTCACATATTCGATCCAGTCGTCATAATTATGCCCATTAAACTTGATACCATTGGCAGTCATACTTAACATAGTGGAGACCACTGCAAAATGATCACATCTCACATTTAATTTGCTTTGAATTCAGGAATTTATTCAGACTATATTACTTATACTAAAATATTGTATTTAAATTCACCTTTGGGCAGAATCTAAACACAATCATCAAACAACTTATATAAGATTAATCACAATGTTACCTTAACATATAAGCCATCTTTGGATGTACATCATATGTTAATTAAACAAAGTTCATAATCTACTTCAATTGTTATTAACATGAGTAAGATCTACCTTTGGGTAACCGTATAACTACATGTTAATAACTATAAATGTTTATCATCATTCTTAAATGTCATTCTAAAGTTAAAAATTTATATAAATAATTTAAATCATTAATTAATTCGAGTGGGCCACTTTGGTGACTAACGCACTCACTTAAAATTAATGAATTAAATTACATGATAAAGAACGACATACTTAGAAGTCTGTATGTCAATATATTTAGGACCATTTCATCTGTTAATGAAATATTTATTTGGCCCAATGGTCATACCCAGAATAATAACATAAATATCTTGGGTTCGAACCTCTACATAATCAACACTTGACTTATTATTTTATTTTCTTATTAATGATATAATTTAAACGTCGTAACCCTTAAATGGAAAAATGGCGTGGCCCAATGGTTTAGAGTAGAGCGCAATCTTGCCTAGGTTCGAGTCCACTGCTTACATTTAATTATCATTTATTGTTTTATTTTCGTATTAATTTATCTATATAATAAACAAAAACATATCAATGTTGAATATGTTACGTAGTCTAGTGGTGGAGACACGCTCCTCATTGGAGACGGTTCGAATCCGCCCCTTCATTTTTTTATTTATTTATTTTTTTTAACAGATACATACAGTCTGTATGTATCTCCCTCTTCGCACAAAATTTCGAAAATCCTTCGAAACCCACTGGAATTCAAAGTCGATTCACCGACGAAACCTTAGAAATCCGACCACATGACCAGACCAAAACTATGACCGGCACCGACGTTCCGAAATTCGGCGGAGCAACCCGAAATTCCAAAATTTCGAAATTCCGAAACTCGGCGCAGCAACCCAACACGATACCGCAAATTCCGTCACGGACGAGGGGTGAAACGACACGACGAATCGATGTCAATTTTCTTCCCTTTCCGTCGAGAATGAATCGACGCGTTTGCCGCATAGAAGACGAACGGACACGTCCGTCACCGATTCACTCCTGTAGCTTTCCGATGGAAAATTTATCATCGGATGGAGAGGGTTTCGCCGGACAGAGATGGTTTCGGAACGGGGTCGGTGGAACGGGGTCGGTGGTTTGTGGAAACGAAAATTTACAGAGGAGCCTCCTCCTCTGTTATTTTCTCCCGTAACATTCCTTTAATTCAATTAAACTCCAACCTTTTATTATTATTATTATTATTAACCCAATAAAATCAACCTTAAATTTAATTAAACCTACAAAATTTTATCCAAAAATATTTGAATAAAATCATACAAAATACAGAAAATTTAATTCTGTATTTTGTGCATATTAGAGTTAATTAGTAAATTTAAATTCGGTGATTTAATTCCTATTAGTAGGTTCTGATACCAATTGTAAGCAAAATTCGATAATCTTGTATGCGGAATTAATTATCGACATTCTAATAGGAAATTAAATCAACCAAAAATAATAAATAAATTATACTTACTTGAATTTTCCATGATTTGGATTTGGCGGATCTTTTTCTTTTCTCCAATGCCTATTTTTCCGAAAATCCTCAATGTTCTCTTTGATGACATAAGAGAACTCTTTTGTTTTTGTGTTTTGTTTTTGTGATTTTGTTACCGTAAGCATATCAAATTCAAGGGCATTAAGACATATTTGTAATAAATGAAAAGACATGTCCTAAAAGACATGTCTTTTGATACATACTCTTAAATTATCATTAATTACAATAAATCCTCAATTTGTAATTAATCACAAAACCATCATTAGATTTCTAGAATTGCGGAATGGCACGGAGGGATTTTCACCCGATAATTGTCTCCTCAATACGACACTAATCATCACCGTGTGTACCTCAATAACAATTATCTAATACTTATATTTATATGAATCAACGTTAGAATAAAATTTCTAACAAAAGATGCCTAAAATTCAATTTTATAATTTAGAGGCATAACTAAAATTTTTCCATAATTTTCATGATGAACCAAAATTCATTCATGCGATGTTTTGTTTGATTTTGTGGTTTAGTCTTTGTTATCTAATCGCTGGAAACAAACTGATCTTCTAGGTTTAATATATTTTGTTCATTCTCTCTACTCATCTTCTCTTTCTTTTACTTTTTCCAACAAGTTGGAAGCTTTCGTCGTTTCGTTATGTTGTAAATCTCATTTGAATACCATAAATATTCAACCTGATTGTGATACGAACCACCATATTCAGTTCAATCCGATATGGATTTTACGTTCAATTATTTAGTGAATCAAGGGGTTTACTTTGTCTCAATCCCGGAGTCGGGTCTTTTGTTTTCGAGTTTACAGAGATTACACAACGATGTTCTCGAAGCAGTTCATCGGAGAATGTGTGAAGACATATATATTAATTATAATATGTAAAATCTAAAATTATCATTTTTAATATTGATATATTAATTATATCTAATATTTAATTCATAATTAAATGGATTGGGTTGAATCCGACCCAATTACACAGCAAACCCATTATATTTTTATGAGTTTGGCACAACCCAACCCATAACCATCTATATGGATAACACACCAAATATGTCAAAAAATATGAATCAGTTTTTATTAGTTTGAAATGTAGGAATGCCAAATTTGGATGTGGAGTCTTATCCACAAAGAATTTCTAGAATGAAAACTATTAGGATCATACCCTTCGAGAAGATATGACTTGCATACTTAAAATAAGATAGGTTAATTACGTAAATTTGGTAACATTGTTATATCGATTATAAAGAGATTATGTTGTATTTTTTTATGAATTGAACGTGACAACAACATCTCAGAGATGGCAAATGACGTGTTGTTTGAGAAAGTTATGTCGATCATGAATGAACAATTTATGAGGCCCAAACCCAAAAACAAAATTGTATACACACACGTTATTAGGTTAGTTAAGAAAAATAAGAAAAGCATAACAGATAGCAGCGTGCGGCGGAGATGGGAGAAGAAGAAGAAAAAAGGAAAAAGAAGGGACAAGAAGAGAAAACAGGGAGATGAGAAGAAATTGGAGAATAATCCATCAATTTTTCGTCGTTTTTTTCTTAGGTGAAATCTAATCGAGATTATGGTAAATATCTAAATATGTTCTGGGATTATTTCTTCAAATTGAATATTTGTAGTATGGATAGTGATTAATTGAATGCATCTGTATAATAGGAGAAAAACATATTCATGTTGTTGTTGGTAACATCATCATGAATCGTCTAAGTCATCGTGGAAAATTAAGGTGATGATCGTTTCTCATCAAAGTTTGGTTTTGTGGTTGATTATGGAGAAATTATTATGTTTAAAGTGAGGTATGATTACAGTAGAAATTTTACGAAATTCATAATGACCAATTGAGAGGATATAAGCGAAGAATGGACCTGAACATACTATAAATATGTATTGATGGTTGGGGTATGTTGTGACTTTGCGAGATCTTCAGTGTGTTGGGATCCTTTGGACTTTGCGAGCGTATGCCCGAGCTAGAGTCGTGTGGACTCTGTGTGGTATGATCCAGTGTGGTATTAGTCTTAGACTTAGGATACTCAGTCGAGTTGGATAGAAAGTGTCGGTGAGAGTTTTTATGTGAAGAGAATCAGGTTGACGATGTTAGTATTGCGACACTTGGATCAAAGTCGGCCTCGTACCGTGTTGGATTTGTGGTAACCTTTCGAGCGACAGAGCGTTGTAGTTAGTTAGATCAGTGGATCTGCCAGTGTCGTACCATGTTGGGTTTGTGGTAACCTTTCGAGCGACGGAGCGTTGTATTATACTGATGGCTTGGGTACATTATGATCTTGCAAGAACTTCAATATGTTGGGATCCTTTGGAATTTACGAGCATATGTCCGAGTTAGAGTCGTGTGGACTATGCGAGTTATGATCTGGTGTGATACTTGTCTTAGACTATGGATACTCATACGGGTTGGGTAGAGTTATTTATGTGTCTATAGTGTGATAAATGTTTATTTTATGTTACACATTCGAACGTGGGAGAATACGTGGCACAAAGTGCATGCATGTATTGATCTCACTGAGTACGTCTTTGTACTCACCCCTTTATGGACTGTCGTGGATGGACAGGTTATATCAAGGACGAAGATCAAAGAGGTTCATGGGCAACAGTATCAGAGGTCACAATGGATTTATGAGAGAAGTATGCATGAGGTCTCCATAAACTTTATTATATATTTCGAATTTATTTTTATTATAGTTTTATATGTTTTCTTTCGCTATATGGTTCGAACCATTCTCAATTTATATTTGAGCGATGACACATATATACATTTTTTTGGAGGTGATGGTAGACACTTTTAATGTCGAAATTGTTCCGCATGAGAATGTTACACAATTATCTTTTAACAATGACTCACACGTAATAATAGATGAACAATAGATGATGTGACATGAACAGTGTATGCGACAACATAAATTATCAATGACCAATACGCACAACAAATGGAAGGTTGTAGCATTGGGCTCAAATGCTCTAGGTGATTTTTTTTTTAATTTGTTTATTTTATTAGAAAAATATTAATAAATATTTAACTTTATAGATATATAAAAAAGAATTTAAAAATATTTTGATCCTAATGCACATTATATCTGGTTTGTATTTACCAAAGAAACAATATGTATTTTCTATTTAAAATAAATAAAATTATTTTAAAGAATTTTAAACTCTATTTCCACTTCCTTTTTTATTTTTTTAAATATATGTGTTTTTAATTTTTTTTACCACTAAATTTCAGTTACCTAAATTTAAAAATCAAATGTAATTTATATTTTAATTTTTGAATATTAGGTTAGAAACTCGCGCGTTCGTGTGTTTTTATAAAACGCATATTTTTTTATATTTTTTATAAGTTTATTTATATGATTAAAAATTAAAAATGTAACTGAAGTATAAATAATATTAAATCATTTTATATTGGTTGAACTGATACAAATAATAAAATGAAACATTTAATTGGATATATTTTGACTAAATGGTATATTTATAAAGAACGATAAAAATATATTGAACGTTTAATAAAATATAAAAATTGTCAAATTATTATATAATTCTTTGAACGTCATTTTAATTTCAAACACATATATTAAAAAATTAGGACATGGAAAGCAATAATTCAACTGTTAACAACCAAACAAATGAAATAATTATGGATTTTGGCTCTAATTTGTCTGCAATGAACATAATCATCATTTGTATTTGTATTAAATAAAAATGATTAGAGATTTTATGAGAAGTAATTAAATATATTGTTAAGTATAGATTTACTTCATGCAGAACTTTCTGATGATGTTTAGTTTTTTGGTGAAAATCTTTATCGCCGAAGATGTATAAAGTGTTAAAGAATCTAAAAATAAATTAGAAGAAATATTATTTAGTGGTAACATAATGTTTACATGCAATTATTGACACTATACAATTTATTTTATAAAATTTTAAGTGTTATATTACTTACCGGCAACCAATTTAGAAATGACAGATGTGATCACAAAAATAGTTTTGTTAACAATAAGTTTATCCATTTGAGACTTGATATTGACTGCAAATTCATCCCATATAGAGATCTTGACGATATTGTTTCAATATTAAAATTTTAGTGATAGTACAATAAGGTAAATAATTGATTAACATAATATTTAATTAGACAAAATTATATATATATATATATATATATCTTACTTGTTGATGAGTAAGCGTATGTCTAATTTTTTTTTTATGGAAGAAGGGATGCATAAATTAGTTCATGTAATTCATTAGTAATCCAACGACATCTGAAAAATTGGTAAAGTCAATTATAAACAATTAAAATTATGTACTAAATGCATATGAAGGAATAAGGAAATGAAATGAAAGTGATAAATCCTCTTTCTTAATTACCAATGCATGCAAGTCTTTATAGGATCTTATTTTGAACCCCTCCTTTGGAATATTGATGTTTGTATTAGTAATACTTTCAAGAGTGGTATTTCCATTAAAATAAATATGCATTTTTTATCAGTCAATCTGGAATTTCCTAAATTAGGTTGTATCGATAAATATTTCATAATGAAGATATTGCCTTCTTTTATTATATGCTCAAACTTCTCGACATCTGTTATGGAGATTTATCCTTCAATTGTTGTTCTATGAATAACAAATATACTTACGTAAACATAATGTTAAACATATAATTACTAACATAAATAATATTCAAACCTTGTCACTGATAATTAAAAATCCAATGCCAATCAATTGATTATCTTTAAGTGGATCACGTTTTTCCATATCATGAGAAATCAACAAACAATCTATTTTTCAGTAGCATGTGCAATAATACTGTCAGTGTTTCTTAATGAGCTGGCGTCCATTCAAGCAACTCCAGTTTAACAAAATATGTTAAATATATGTAGGATAAGTCAACATTAATTTATTTAAAGAAATATACATATATATATATATATATCACCAAGATGAGGTAAATCACGTTGGGTATTAAAGAAAACGCAATAGCAAAATATGCATGAGAAAAGAATTGTAATTATATTTTTCATCATCAAAACATTATATATTGTGATTGTCTTTCGAGACAATGAGTAAAAAGTCACAATTATACCATTGAATATTTCTTACAATATAAATATAGTAGTCCACAAAATATTTATCGGTAGACAATATTTATAACGGTTGGTTGGATGGTTGAACTTTGATTTAGGTCTAGTATTTTTAGTCCATGCTCCCATGTAACTCGTGATAAGCCAACATACAATTTTCCATGACTCAACACTGGTCTTGGTAAGTACAATCCAATTCAGTTTAAACTTTATCCTTAACTTTTATTTATCGTCATTGCATAACATAGTTTAACCAGAAATTGCCTCTTGCGCAATGTGAATGGTAGCTTTGAATCGATTGGTAATAAAATGATTTTAGGAATAAACACTTTTGTACCTACATGTGTCCTCGTTATAACTTCAGCCTCAAATACTCTTCTTATAAATTGAGTTACCACCACATGTTCCAATACATAACACTTATTTCTGATTTAGATTGTGCAACATTATTATTGGTGCACCTACTTTTAAACTAAGACGATGTTTTGGTAAACCTGAGAATTCAAGTGAGTTTAGATATTCCACAAGGTAAAACGATTACTAATCAATGGTTGGAGCATTTTCGATTCCAATTGCGTCTACACTTAAGTATTCTACCATAATTCTCGAAAGTTTAAGCAAGTGAAATGCATTTGCTTCATCCATATCTTCATTTCTTGGAGTTAAGATCGCTCTTTCTTTGAGGTACTCATGATTCGTGAACATTTCAAGGAATATTGGATACATTGATTCTGTAATCCTTTTTAGTAAATCTCATTTGACTTCAAGCATTAGATTTTTTAATCAGGATCTTATCCCCCATAGTGTAGTCATTACACAACTTATTCAGCGAATGTGTTATGCCATCTCCAACGTTCAATAACCACTTAGCGAAATCTTGCTCGCATTTTATTTCAAATGCGTGTTACGTGCTAAATTATGAACATATATTTAATAGTACTTGATTTGCTACACCACTCTACGATAAACCGATTATCCAATTTGATATTCTTTTTCATTGCAAGCCTTGAATCATCTCTCCTTCGTTTGTATTGTGCATATCCTAACTCTTCGGTTGTTGTGTAATCGATGTATATGGACACATATATTTCTTTGAACATATTTCATTTTCCATACATGGCGAGTGTGGTCTATCAACGCCACATGGACCATGCATCATATGTTGTGAATGTGTTGCAATCATATTAGAATATGTGCATGTGACAATCCACATTTTTGGAATTCAATCGTGTGTATCACTGCATTATAAATATGATCATTTAGATTGTATAATGTGCTTATTTTTATCAAGGGATAATATAATAATTGTTAAATATAACACCACGTTTCCTTATTACTTGCAATAGGTTTAAGAAAGAATTTTGTATCATTTAAATCTGTCAGAATATCATCCAATTTCATCTTGAAAACACGACATTCAATGTTAGTCTACCATTTGTACCGCCGTATGTTTCAAGATGGGCTGAGATCTTCATCCACTTAGGATTTGATGTTATTATTACAAAAAGATGAGCGTTATTATACCATCTACATATATGCATGTGATAATCACCTCAACAAATTATAAAAACTATATACTACACCAATAGCGATCATACGTACTTTTATATAAAAAAATCAACCATGACTTGAATTACTGATGATAATAATAATAATAATAATAATAATAATAATAATAATAATAATAATAATAATAATAATAATAATAATAATAATAATAATAATAATAATAATAATAATAATAATAATAATAATAATAATAATAATAATAATAATAATAATAATAATAATAATAATAATAATAATAATAATAATAATAATAATAATAATAATAATAATAATAATAATAATAATATTATTATTATTATTATTATTATTATTATTATTATTATTATTATTATTATTATTATTATTATTATTATTATTATTATTATTATTATTATTATTATTATTATTATTATTATTATTATTATTATTATTATTATTATTATTATTATTATTATTATTATTATTATTATTATTATTATTATTATTATTATTATTATCAATATATGAACAATAATATGCTATTCATATTACAAATTTTATATAAATAATCAACATCATAAGATATAATTGAGATATAGTACTAATAAGAATAATACTATGAATTGATATATTACTCGTTCAATAATGACGATGATGATGATGATGCATTTCATATTAAAAATCTTATATAAATGATTAATATCATAGGGTTTACATTTAAATTTAGTATTAATAATAATAATACTATTATGGTATACCATTCATAGTATACAATGTTTTATATATATGATTTACATTATAAAATTTAAATTGGCATTTTGTGATAATAATGATAATATTGTGACATACAATTTATATTATAATATTATATATAAATAGTTATGATCAAAATAATATACTATGAATTGAAACATTATTTTCTAAATAAAGATTATTATATCTGTTTTGAAACATGTTATTTAATATAAATTGATATATAATATTAACATATTTATTGGATATAGTTATCTAATTCAATATATATTATATTATATATTTGAATTTGAGTTTAATGATTGAGATGACATGTCATTGTTGAGGTGACTTCACCACATCAGAACTTTTAATATATAAGATTAGTAAATTGATTTAATTTTAAATTTTGAATTTGGTATTAGAATATCATCAAAATTCTAATTTTTTATTTATTGTATAAAATAATTGATAATTTAAAAAGATATTTCAAGATATTTGAATGTTATTTCAGTAACATAAACATCAAAACAACAATTACAAAAATAAAAATATGATAAATGTCATTTTCTATTAAGAACAAAAAAAATTAGTAATGAAATATATAATATTGAAACAGTTGAAATATCATTACTACGACTATGTTTTTTAATAAATATTGTGAAAACAATTTTATATAATCGAATTGGTGATTGATTTTTCTATATTTGTCTTATTAAAAAAAAGAAATTATATTAGATAATAAAACTGATATTATTATGATAGAATTTAAAGTATGAATAATTGTAGAATACACTAATAAAAAATTTATTTATCAATATTATATTTAATAATTTTCTATATAATTATATATTATCTCCAATTCAAAATAGGGAGGACAACAATAACGTCCAACAACATGTTGGGTTAAAACGGTACCGCGTTATATTCGCAGGGAATCGACAAAACACAAACTCTTTATTTGTGTGAATCTATGAGGATGATAATATCTAGTATGATAACAGAAATTGAACGATACAACCAAACGTGGAAAACCTCCACGGTGTGAGGAGTAAAAACTAAGGACCGTAGTCCATCCAAAAATCCACTAATATAACAAGAGATATAACACTGACATTTAAAGAATATTTCAATCAACATTCCAATCACGAAACACCCGAGTGAACCCAAACAACAAGTTGTAACTTAGGCCGTAAGCAACCCCGTATCCTATGATTCCAGCAACCAATGTCTAATACAACCGTACAAATAAAATATCAAAAGGTGCATAATACATCCACCAAATTCGGAAAAGAATTCACCATCCATTTTTTCAAACAACCGGAACTGCGCGTTTGAAATTGCACCAGATTACATCACGGTAATCAGCTAGTTTCTCCAAAACTGACGATTAGATTGATAATCCCACCGTACAGAATCAAGATATACAAGTGATGGAACCTTCCTCAAAATTTCACACTGATCGGACCAAAGAAAGTTGGTCGATTCTTGCTTTTATCACATACACTTAAACTGATTTCTTCTCTCATCCTTCGCTCTTTTCTATTTCTTGTTTTAGATGTTTTTCTCTTGTTGTGTAATCTTGCAAGCCAATACCAATGGGTATTTATAACAACTTATTTGCCTTCCAATTAGATATATCTACCAATTAGACAATGAAAAATGTGCATACCAACCAAATAACTATACTTACCAAATTGACAAATAAAATATGTACGCAAATTGTCACTTCCAGAAATACCAACACAACAATGATTAGGGTTTTGGTATTCAAGCTAATAATTTTGACATCATACAAATTTGTGGTGTAAAAAATATATTTAATAATTACACAATGTATACACATATTAGAGCTTTCACTTCGAAAGACATGTTATGTTTTAAGTGTTGTTTCTCTTGTACACACTTTGTGTAACACTTGCATAGTTTGGTCAACGTGTACCATGTGATGTCAATTTGGAAATTATTAGTTTTCTTTTTGCTGCATTATTATATTCTTACGGCGTCTGTTTACTTTCGTATAAATTGAACAAATACATATATATATAATAGCATAAATAAATAAATAACATGCTTTTCCACATATTATTAATATACCATTTTGTCCAATTTACATATGAAGTTACATCTCGTTTTTATAAGAAATATTTTAAGTTATATCATAAAAATATATTTTTTATTAAAAGCATTCAAAATACTAATTGAGTATAAAAATTTGTCTATAAATTAATTAAGTAAATTTTTAATAAATCAGCATTGGATTGATTTTCTTTTCATTAAGAAAAAGGTAATATAATTGGGAGTAGAAAGACGGAAAGAACCGGAATAAAATATGAACCGAACCGGTATGTCAGGAGTTTGCGCAACTGGTGTTGACGGACGCCAGAATTGTGGCAACATCTTCTAGGATCTGAAGAAAAAAAAACTCTTCTGACAATCTTCCTTCGGGAACCCTAGATCGACAAATTGACATCTCCGGGTACTTTTTCTGATGATTGGGATCCATGACTGTGAGAGTAGTAGATGGAGATCGATGGGAGTTTGAAAAATTGCAGGTTTGAGGAACTCGCGAATCTGGATATGGATTCAGAGAGGAAAGCGATGGCGGAAAGGTCATTTTCATCTTCTTCTTCATCTTCGGCGACGTCATCGCTCGCGGCGAAGGCCATAAGAGCATCTTCGGCTCACAGAGACTCCTCTCTTTCCTCTGCCTACTCATCTCCCTCTCCCGCTCGAGCTCCTCCCAAGGTTTTTTTTTCTTACAATTTTTCATTCTGAGGTTGCTAGTATAGGATGACCCAAGTGTTCGTATTGTTTTCTTTAAGGTACCTTCGAGGTCGATGCATTAATATCGTGTATAAAATTCATTTGCTTCGGTGTTGAACTCGTTTGTTTGGCCTTCCAACAGTTCGAATGTTTAGGATGTTTTCTGGGTTACTCTGTATGGTTCATTTGAAATGTATTGTTGTTGAATTTTGCGGTATATGTTTTCAATGCAGTTTTCTTCTTCGATTGAAGAAGAGGTGAAGCCACATGAGTACACGTCCATGAAAAATTTAAACGAACCAAAACGAAGCTTCTGGGGAACTCTGGCCAGTAAAGCCAAGGCTCTTTTGGATGAGGAAAATCCAACCATGCCGTCTCAAAGTCCCACCAGAATGGTCCAAGACATGCCTTCCCAGGCTTCAGGAACTAAGGTGAAGACTACATTAAAAACTTTTCAGTATTCTCGTGGCATGAGTACAATCCGTTTGCTTTTGCAAGATGAATTCTTGTGTTCTGAAATGCTTCTGTTCCAGGAATCCTCTAAGATGGGCAAGAAAATCGATAACCCTTCACTTCAGAGAAGTTTAGATGCAATCACATCCTCTTTAAGCTACATTGGTGGCACTATTGGTAATGTGGTTGAGGTTAGTTTCTTAGTTGTGTTCCTTCTTTCCAACCTATAGGATGTATATTTGTTGGGATACCTGGCTGCTCGTTGCAGATACATTCATTTATATTTTGCATTTCAGTCTGCAAATACCTAACCTAAATGTAACTGTCTTAATGTAGTTTTGTGTACTTCCTCTTCTTGTCTTCACCTTTTAAACTATCCTTTATCTCAAATTACGTTCTTTTCCTACTTTAGGAGGGTTTTACAGTTGTGGAGAACCGTACTGTGGGCATCATTCAAGAAACACGTAAAAAAATAAAGAAGAAGCCGAGTGGTTCTGTTTCACGGAATCAGGCTGGAAAACAATCTGAGATGAACCAGCAGACCTCCGAGACGCAAACAGATTTAGAAATTCAACTAAAGGCATCTCGCGATGTAAGGTGGCAACTCTGTATCATTGGTTAGCAGCAGCAAAAAATAGATCATATCTGTTAACCTTAGCTTTGATGTCTTTTCTGGGTCATTTTGAATTATTCTTCTTCAATCTTAATCGTTAAACCTCAAAAAGGTATCTGATATTCTGGTACAAACTATCTTTGTTTATATAATAATCTGTTAGATAGAGGTGTACATGGTGTGAGGACTTTTGTTTCCATGTAAAGTCAGAGTGATCTTTTCCTTGCAAGTTCTCTCGGAAAAAATCCTGCAATTCAAGATAACACATGATATTCCTTGAATTTATCTGACAGGTTGCGATGGCCATGGCAGCCAAAGCAAAGCTACTTCTTCGGGAGCTGAAGACAGTAAAAGCTGATCTGGCCTTTGCGAGGCAACGATGTGCACAGCTGGAGGAGGAAAATAAGGTTTTGCGGGAGAGTCGTAATACTGGGGACAGCCCAGAGGATGATGATCTGGTATCATCATTGTTATTCTATCCTTTATTCACCGATTTCATCCATTGTTTTCTTGACCTTTGTTGGTTCATAGATCTTCCTAGAGAACATATATATCTTTCTTCATTCTGAATCTTGTGTTACTCTTCTAGATACGACTTCAACTCGAGACATTATTGGCTGAGAAGGCTCGGTTGGCTCACGAGAACTCAGTATACGCACGAGAAAATCGGTTTTTAAGGGAAGTAGTCGAATATCACCAACTGACAATGCAGGATGTTGTATACTTGGATGAAAAGACGGAGGAAGTAACCGAAGTATATCCCATTAAAGTCACCTCAGTGTCCAATGTTTCTCCATCAGAATTCACAGAGATTTTCCCCACTCCTCCCAACTCCAAGGCCCAGGACCTCAAATGACACTCTCATTGTTCGGTTCTTTTCGAGTTGCAAATCAGACAGTCTTTGTCTGTCTGTAATAGTTGGTCTAGCTGTGGAAATACTCAAAACAAAACTTTCTTTTTTCTGTCTGCTTAAATAGTGTTATATACTTGTGTCTCTAGGGCTTGTCCACGAATCATATATTATGCTTGATGGCCCCAAGAAAATTAGACAATACAATGTGCAAGACCCAAAAGAAGCAGCCCTTGAAGGAGGTATGTGAATGTGCAGTTCTCCAAATTTGTATATATATATATATATCTATAGATATTGCATCAATTACAATTTTACACTTGCCACAAATTACACAACCGACAATAGAACAGAACTACTTTCAAAGAAATCACAAAGCTAAAGTCTTTTTATTCGAACGCATTCCAATAGTTTAGTAACTTACAAAAGGCATTAACATAAATTAGCCTGATATGGCTTCACCAGAGGAACCAGGGAGCCACTGAGGTGCAGTGACATGACTTGGTTTGTCGAGCCAACGAGTTTGCCGCCGATGAAAACGGCTGGGATTGGCGTGGAACACCCGAGCCTCATCAGGGCCTTCTCGATTTCACGACAATCAGGATCCTTATCGATCTCGTAGACAGTTGGATGAACCCCAAGATCTTGGAAGAGAACTTGGACCGCGTAGGAAAGACAACATGAGCTCTTGCTGAATATAACCACCCCTCTCTCCGACGACATCCTCATCACCTTGTCCATTGCTTGAGGGTGTAGCGTCGCAAAGAAATGGTTTTTTCGTTGCTCTTAAGGGATTAACAAAGCATTAGAACTGAGAACCCATGAAAGCAAACCTGGGTTTGAACTTAACCCAACAGAGGTTTCGAATTTGGGGTAGGAAGAAAAGGAAACGTTAGAGGTCGATGTTGAATGAGGCAGCAGAGGGAGGAAAAGAAAGCTATTTATGAGCAGAAGAAATACAGAAGTAGAACAAAACTTTTGATAGGTTCTAAGTTGAGTAAAGCAGCTTTACTGCAAGCAACATAATTCGCTTAGACCGAACATTTCTTTCCTTTTTTTGTGTTGTCATGAAAGGATCAACAAATTTTGTTTATTGATCATTGCTTTTTCTGGTGAGATACCAAGATTTAGCATCTTTGTGGAAGCATATATAATGGTCTTGATGGTTGGCCAATTAGTCTTTGTTGATTCTGCTTAGACTTGTTGCAGGAGGAGGCATTATGGATGAACATATGGACCACCTCTTGAAGATGCTATAAGAATAATGGACCTGTAAAAGAATATGAATATATATGCATATATACTTTTACCTGGAATTTTGGTGGACCAAAGTGCATTGAAACCCATTTACATAGTGTCTAAGCCGTTCTTCTAGTGTCTTTTGAGAATCTCTTTTGGTTTCAAGCACTTTGGTCTGTAGGATGTTAGTCCTGACCCAATCCACATAAGTGCATGTTAGATTGAATTTTTTTAGTCAATTTAATCCACGTATAAGATTAAAATTATATATTTATTATATATATAATATTAATAACATATAATTATAATTTTTTTTATATATACTATAAAATATCGTCGTAAACCATCTATAAAGATGAAAATTTTGTTTTAAAGCTTCAAATTTAAAAATATTTAGTTAACTGTTATTTTTAATTAAATTTTTAGACTTTTATTTAATTTATCGATATTTTTATGAATTATTTAATGTTTTAAAGTTTTAAAGTATTTAGATACATATTTTATTTATATATTATTAATAATATATAATTATAATATTTTTTATTGCAAATCATGCACAATTATGGTAATTATGTTTTGAAATTTCAACTTTTAAATTTTGAAGTTTCAAATGATCTATATATTTTTATTTGAATGTTTAGTCATTTATAACTTTTTAGACATTTTTAAAAATGATTTATTATATAATTTTATTAAAAAATTCAATATACGGATTATGGTAGATTTGATTGATTTAAAAATTATACATATATAAAATATGGATTGAATTGAATTACCTAAAAATAACTCATTTCGTGTTAAACTAGACCAACTCAATTAACACCGCTAACAAAGTAACATATCAACATTATTGGGACATTCCAACTTGAACCCAAACATACGGTACAAAAACTATGATCTTGATGCCAAATTTGAATCTGTTGGTATTTCAATTTTCAGGATGAATTCAGATGAAATTTCAAATTTTGAAGGATAATTTGACCATCCATATAGAGATATTATTAAGATACCATATTAATTATTATTGAAAATGAATAATACCTTATAAAATCATGAAATTCATTTGAAGTTTCGATCATGTTTGATCAGTATACTCTTCTCTCGCCAGCGATGTATTTGGATAAAGTTCGCATGTTATTTAAAAAAATGGGGATTTACATTTAAATCTGAAAATATAAAAATTTATAAAATTGGGGGTGTATTAAATTTATACGGTCCAAAAGAACCTTCTACGAGGCCAGACCCGTTTGATCAGTAAAGATTCTCAAAGACAAGTCAGTTTTCAGCAGATATGGTTGACGTTCTTAGATTCCCACAATCTCAAAAGGCAAAAAGCTTTTGCCAATGGTCATGGTGGAATAATTCTTCTTCCTCTTCATTACCAAATACAGAATCCTGTTAGATGTAAAACCAGAATCCTGTTAGAAATACACATACACAATGCTTACCAAATACATCATTCATTCAAATCTATGAATGTACATATCTAAAGATCCAAAGATGTTATAACAGTATCAGTTCTTGTTTTGAAATAGTTTCACTTTCTACTGTCGCTTTGAAGTGTAACCCAAAGTGGTGAATCACATATAAGCAAGAGCGTTGAGTGAAATGCTTATAGGTGAGGAATTTTAACAACTAATTTTAAAACAAATTTGACATTCTACCAAATTGTGTATTCATCGAAAAATATGTCCGAAAATGTTCCAAATCGGATTTTTCTTAAGCCATTGGATCAAAGAGCTTTGATGGAACTAATGTTAGAATTTGTTACTCACAAAAATTGGAAGAAGCAACGCAACTGCCAAGTGAGACTACTCCTCTTCCTCACCAAGCTCGTCATATGAATCCCACCAAGAAATAGGACCCAAACCATCACCATCAATCAATCCCTGGTTTCAAAACACAAGTAAAATGATTCATTTGCTTTCTTAATGTTCTTCGTGTTGCAGATAAATTATCGAATCAACTAATGGAGTTAACAAGGTCGATAACGAGTGATTTCTCTTGAGGAGAACTTTACTTCAATGTCTCCATCAAGTGATACTGCAACTAGGAGTGAAGTATATAGCCCGGTGGATAAACTTACAGTGACCACCATAGGAGCAAAAGGCTTTGATTGATCTGGTCCGTCAATGGGAACTGCTGGGTAGCTAACATTCTCGACTCGAAACTTGATCTGTCATTTATGTAAACGTGGTAAGAGTTCGCCTTTTAACGTCAGGTCAAGCGCAAGAACTTGAGAGCCAAGTTTACCTTAAAGGAGTCATCGATAATATAGTCTTGACCATCATACTCCCACACCCATCTCATTTGATTCCTATGTACAACATTAAACCGAACCATTCAATCGAAGAAGAATATCACAGAAGCTCAAATCCAAATCACACAGCGTGTTGGCCATCTTCTTAAAGAGCAGGCCTCATTTCTTACCTATTTTGAGGATCGGACTCAAAACGGTTTGGTGATGGCAAAAGAGGCGCTGGTACATAGATATCGTCAAAGAATCCAAGCGTTACTGTCAATTACAGACGTAGCATGAGCATCATCAGCGTCAAAACCGTCTGGAAATTACTAAGGAACTATTAGAGTACTCACAGCGCAAACCATCGGCATCAGATTCTTTGAGTTTGGCAACTATGATCTCACCTACAAATGGACGGAAGACAACCAATCTAAAACGCACCTACAATCACATACAGATGCGCCACGATCAGCGCATTTCAAAGATACAAATCATCAATATAAAATCGATGCTCATCTACAACAGTTGGAAGGAATTTTAACGGATTTGATGCAGATCAAAATGGCTAAAATAACCAGATTATTTTCCTTCTCATGGACACTAATCAATACTCCAAGGAAAATCCAAGATAGGGCATTGCATAAAACAAAGAAAACACGTTTAGAGCGTATATGTATCTATGAATATACATGAAAGAAGAAAAGCAAAAAGAGAGAAGTTTTATTTACCGTATATGACGCTGCTCCATCCCCGGGAAATACAAATCCTCCTTTTATCGATTGAATATCGTACACTGATACGCAAAGTCCCAACTTGGCAACGACCTTCAAGGTAAAAGATATCGATTTTGTCTAACTAAAATCCATGGATGAAAAGGAAAAGGCACTGAGATGAATGTCCGACCTTGTCCAAGAAAATATTTTCGAGCACGGACTTGATTGCATCTTCAATAGGGAGATTAAGGAGATGTGGAGGCACTCGTAGCGTATGCTCAAGCTCGCTAAGATAAAACATCTCTCTGCAAATTTTTCAAAATCAAAATCAAGCTACCTGAATCCAGTAAGAAAACCCTATTTACTTTTTCAAGAAGAATCGCACAATCCAAGCGAACCAGACACATGATCACCAAAACATGACAGATGCACAAATCCTTCGTCAAGAAGAAAACCAGAAGAAATCGCCAAGTTTCATAGCTCGATTCGATTGAATCTTTTGCCCATATCTCTCACTAAAACCAGAGAGCTCAAAGCAATCAGAGATTCGGGAGATAAATGAGAGCGTAATAGACGAGAGTTATAAGTACCTAATGTAGATGAGTTGCGGAGGAGGAAGACCACGACGGCGGAGGTGCGGCGGAGGACAATGTTTGGGGAGATTTTTTCTTCCGACAGTGATTCTGTAATGTGTGATAGGGTTGAGGTAGGAGTGTCAAACGGGCCGGCCCGGCCCGAACCCGGCCCGAGCCCGTTTCGGCCCGGTTCCAACACGATAATTCATCGAACCAGTAGAAATATCAATAGGAAAAGAGAAAATGCCCACAAATCAGGACAACAATACTTGGAATTAACAGACAAATCAGTAGACTTACGAGAAGGGGAAACGAACGGCGATGAGAAGGGGAAACGAACGACGATGAGAAGGGGAAACGAACGAAGGGGAAACGAACGCAGGGGAAACGAACGCCGGCGATGAGAAGGGGAAACGAACGAAGGGGAAACAACGCCGGCGACGAGCTGTTTTAGGGGGAGAAACGAAGGGGACGACGAGAGAGAGGAACGAGAGAGAGAACAAAACGAAGCTCTGTTTTTAGGGTAAAGATCGGGCCGCCTGGCCCGGCCCGAAGCCCGACGGGCCGGGCCCGTTTGAAACGGGCCCGAGCCCGAGCCCGGTTTCATTCGGGCCTTAAAATTCTCGGCCCGAGCCCGTTATTTTCGGGCGGGCTTCGGGTAGGCCCGCGGGCCGGGCTCATTTTTGACACCCCTAGGTTGAGGTATCTTTTTGTCAATATCATATAACTGTAGGGGGACAACTGTAAATAACGGAGACTTTAAACATCGAATCGAACCGGAAAGAATATAAAGAATTCGGTTTGGTTTTTTATATGAACCGAATCGCATAGTATATAATTATATGATGATAAAAAAATCATAAATATCCGAGAAAAAGACTATTTTTTTTATTCTATTTCTTTTTGAATTATCATTATTCATTCTATTATCCTCTAAATTTTAAAAATTCATCTTATTTCATCAGTCTTTATGTTAACTTTTATGTTAAATATTTTTAAAACAGTCTATTCTTCCATAAACTATAACACTTTAATCATATTCTCCCAACTTTTTTTCATCCGATTCCCCCTAAACTATCGTTACTAAACCTATTCCCCCTAAATTTTAAACATTCATCGTATTCCCCCTGAACTATATAACCTCTAGTCTATTTCCCCAGAACTATATGACTTCTAATCTATTCCCCCTAAAACAAATTGTACATTCAACGTATTTTCAAAATTATTGTTATTATAAACGTAACATTTTCTTTAATAATAACGTATTTTTAAATTTTGGTTTTTATAAACGTAATATATTTTCTTTAATAGTAAGATAATTTTAAATTTTGGTTATTATAAACGTATCATATTTTTTTAATATTAATGTATTATTAAATTTTGGTTATTATATTTATATTTTTTATGATTGATAAAAAATATTAAAATAAAAATACTTTGAATTAAAATAAAAATACTAAAATATTTGCAACATGAATGAAAACACACAATTCTAACGATTACAAAATGATAAAAAAATCATACGTTTGTAATCATATAATTCTTTTAAAAAAGTATTTGATGACTGAGAAATTAAAACAAAGAGAAAATATCTTTGTATAATGATCTTCCTTCAAAAGTGTAACTTATTGACTAATAAAAAATGAGCTACGTGTAAATACGATGTATCTTTGTTACAAAATATAGCAAGTAGGTGAATATTATTAGCTTATAGTAAATTTAGTAATATATTCATATTCTTCGGATGGAACACATCGATTTACATCTTCAAGCATCTATCTTCAAACATAATCTCATTATATGTGCTTTCGTTATTGAAACCCTAATTCTCATTTTTATGGAATGCGATGTGGTAATTTATTAATTTATAAATAATATACAAATCGAACAATTGTAATATTCTAAAATATCGTATCATCCACCGTAGTTTAATTAACAAAAATAAAATGAACACAAATACGTTTTGCATTTAGGTTAAACTTTCGATGAATAGAAAAATAGATTTTCACAAAATCATTCTTTGTCTAATAAAATTGTATGAGTTGAAAATCTAAAATGTACAATTTTATAGTTCATGTAATTTATTTATATCTTCATCTATCTAAATAGGATATACATATATTTTATATAAAATAAATTTCAAAAATGATTAGACACTAGTCAAATGGTGATCTAGGGTCTAGCCCCTACATATAGCCTAAACTTATTAGTCAATAAGTTACACTTTTGAAGGAAGACCATTATACAAAGATATTTTCTCGTTGTTTTAATTTTTCAGTCCTCAAATACTTTTTAAATTAATTATATGATTACAAACGTATGATTTTTTTTATCGTTTGTAATCATTAAAATTGTGCGTTTTCATTCATATTGCAGATATTTAGTATTTTTTATGTTAATTTAAAGTATTTTTATTTAATATTTTTTATCAATCATAAAAAATATAAATATAATAACCAAAATTTAATAATAAATTAATATTAAAAAAATATGATACGTTTATAATAAACAAAATTTAAAATTATGTTACTATTAAAGAAAATATATTACGTTTATAATAACCAAAATTTCAAAATATGTTACTATTAAAGAAAGCATGTTACGTTTATAATAACCAAAATTTTGAAAATAAGTTGAATGTACAATTTATTTTTAGGGAAAATAGGTTAGAAGTCATATAGTTCGGGGAAAATAGGCTAGAGGTTATATAGTTTGGGAGGAAATATGATGAATTTTTAAAGTTTAGGGGAAATAAGATTAGTAACGATAGTTTAGAGGGAAATCAGATGAAAAAAAAAAGTTCAGGGGGAATATGATTAAAGTGCTAAAGTTTAGGGGGAATAGGTTGTTTTAAAAATATTTAACAGAAAAATTAATAGAAAAGTTAACGGAGGAAAAAATATGATGAATTTTTAAAATTTAGGGGGAAATATGATGAGTAATGATAGTTCGAGGGGAATAGAATGAGAGAGAAAGTTCAGAGAAAAATAGGATTAAAATGGGATAGTTTAGGGGGAATAAGCAATTTTCCCTAAAAATTAACATTTTGAGAATTCAATAGATTTAGTAATATTAGTTAGATATAAGGGTAAAACTCTTGTTCCACTCACTATATATTTATATACTGATATATATTTCAAATTCATCATATATTTTCATCCCGTAAAATTTAAGCTTTAATCTTATTTTTCTCATATATGTTGCAGTTTAGTCTATTACTTATTTGTTTATATTCCATTAAGTGTAAAATATTAAATACTTAATTTTTATTTTGAACGGATTACTCAATTTGAATTCAATTTTTTATTCGAAATTAATTAAACTGATTCGGTTAATTGAATTTTGACTCGATTATCCATCCCGAATCCAATTTTAGATCCAAAGCAATTAAACCGACTAAGTTTAACTCAATTTTAACCTAATTAACAAAATATGAAACCTATATTTTTTTTACCTAAAATCAATTAAACCGACCCGATGAATTTAATTTTGACTTGATTATCTAATCCAAACCCAATTTATGACCCAAAACCAATTAAATCGACGTGATTAATCTAATTTTGATCCAATTTGACGTAATCAATAAATTCCAACCCAATGTGTGACTTGAAACCTATTAAATCAATCCATTAATTTATTTTGACGTAATTAATAGACTCTAACCCAATTAAATCAATTAGGTTTGGGTTGATTATACGTCAGATTTAAGTTAAAAAAATGAGTTAATTGGGTCAATTTGATTGGTTTTGGATTAAATTTTGGTTTTTGTTCGGTTAAATGGGTCAATAGTGTGTTAAATCAGGTTAGTAAAATTGGTTTGAGTCAAATTTTGGTGAAATTTGGGTTAAAATTGCATCAAAAGTGAATAAACTTCGAGTCTAAATCGATCATGTCAAAATCGCTCAATTTGGGTCAAAATCGTTTCCAAAATCGATCAAAATCATGCAAAATCGGGTTACATTGGACCCAAATCGTGGAAAAATACTCAAAATCAGTTCCAAAACCATTCAAAATCATGCAAAATAGGGTCAAATTGGACCCAATTTAGGTCAAATCAGTCAAAATTGAATCAAAATTAAACCCAATCCGGGTCAAATTCGAATCCAATTCTGGTTAAAATTGAACAAATTTAGGTCATATTGGATAATCATGTCAAAGTCAATGAATATTTAAGGTTTCGTTGGAAAATGGTGGAGTTAATCAAATAATAGAGGGAAGGGGAATAAGCTAAATGGCAAAATACTAAGGGTAAATAGAATTAAGGCTTAAATTTGAGGAGAATAAAATAATCCAAAATTTAAAGATAATAGACAAAACATAAAAATTTGAAGAAAATAGGAGTTTTACATTAGATATAATAATCAAGGTTCTAAAAATCGGCCTAGGTGGCGCTTAGGCGCTAGGCGAAGGTCAAGCGCCCTGATTACCTTTGAATCGGAGCTTCTGGGCGGAGGGGGGCGTTGGGTGGCCTAGGCCACCAATTAATCGCTCGGCGGCCTTTTATTTTTGTTCTCGGTGTTTATTACCAAAACGACATCGTTTTGATTTTAAAAAGCAAAAAAAAAAAACCTAATTTGGTTTTGACGCCTCTCTTCTTCCTTCCGATTTTCGCCTCTTTGATCTAATTAAGTTGCATCCTTATCATAGCCTATTTTCCTACCGTCACATCTCTCCCCGTCGTCGAATCTTTCTCTGTCGGCGCATTCTATTTTGTTTGTGTGTATTCTTGTTGTCTCGCTTCCCTTCAGTCTCCATCGTCTTATTTTGCAACATTTTCGCTTGCCTTCTTTCTACTGCCGCCTCTCTCATACCCACCATCGTGTCTCTCCCTATCAACGCCTTCAATTTTGGTTTGTGCTTCTTCCGATTGTCTCGCTCGCCTTCAGTCTCCATTATCTTGGTTTGCAGCACCGTCGCTTGTCTTCTCCCTACTGTCACCTCTCTCGTTCCCATCATTGTCTCTGTCGTCTTCAGTTTTGGTAAGTTTTCTCGAACTTTTTATTATCGTTGTTGTCGATTATGGATCAGTTAGGATTAAGACAGTCATGGAAGATTTTTAGAACAATACTCGTATATAATAAGGTATATACGGTGACTCTGCATCTCTAAGGACCAAATTTTCGATCTTATCTGTAATAAAATTTACAAAATTGGAATCGTTTTTATAATATGATGTTTGGTTATGAATGATTTTTAGATAATTTTTGTTCGTTATATTACGAAATTAATCAATATCGAACTTCTAAAGTACAAAAAAAAGGAAGGTAACTTTGGAAAAGCGTATGTCATTAAAGGATGCGAGAAAAATGAACAAAGTGATGATCCAGATTTGTTTTCTGCATTTAATTTATCCATTTCATTCTTTTAAATCATATATAATGTTTTAACTTTATTTTTTACATTGTAGTCGATTGGTGGGATGTTTAAGGAACGGGTACACCTCATTTGAGAAAAATGGCGATGCGGATTCCTTTTTTTAACAACTAGTTCACGAGGATGTGAACGAAATTGGAGTACGTTGAACGAGTAAGTAATTAACAAAATTCATTTTTTTTATTTTTCATTATAGTTGTATGAATAATCATTTATGTTTTTATGTAGGTACATACGAAAAAACGAAACCAACTTGATACCAAAAGGTTGAACAATCTTGTTTATGTTCAATTTAGAGCGAGGTTCATAGTTCAAAGGAAAAAACAAATGATTAAGACTTTGAATGTACTTCTATCTAATGATCCATATCATGTTCAAGATTGGATTGGTGATAGCGAAAAAACGAGAGACATATCAAGGAAAGAAAGTGAAGAATCAAACCAAGAAGATGCGATAACGTGTGAGAATTCAAGAGATCACGTGAATGATTTGCTTATGGTTAGAGCGCTTGATGAATCTGATTTTCATTCTGAAGAAGAAAAAGATAACATAGAGTTTGAATCCGACGAAAAACATTTCAATGAAGAATATAAAAAAATGGAATTAGATGGTTAAAAAATTTACTTATATATCCGCCTAAATTGCCTAACGTTTTCTTGAACCTTGATAATAATATCACAATCTTGATTTAAAATAAATGCAACACATAGTTTAATATCCAATTCAATGGCCAAAAAGAATAAGTGGGTTCGATCAGGGAAATAAATTGAGTTGTCGATCTAAAATTTTGATCCAAACCATAAAATAGTGATCTTGTTCGAGAAACTTCAATATCTTGTTATGATACGTTTGGACCAAAAAATCGAATATACATACCAAACCAACCCTCTCCACTATTTGTTGGATCGAACAAACCTTTTATCCGAACCCCTCGACCGCATAGCTAAGCTTACAGATCTAGCATTAACCTTCCGAAAATACGAGAAATTAGGTTAAAACCTACTCTTTCAAAGATGAAGTTTAACAGTGAAACCCAGAGAAAAACCTTCCAAAATTCTTCTTCAGTGAAATGGTAATGTATGATAATATCAATAATTTGAATAGTTGAGGTGAGTATAGATTAGTCAGATTAATCATTGTGCTAAAGCCGAGCAAGATCACATAGAAAAAGGCCATATCTTTATCAAGTACAATGAACAAGTGGAGTTGTTTAACATATGTCCGAGCATGAAAGATACGACGGAGAAGAGATGAGACTAGTGAGGAGTATTTCAAAGGGAAAGACCCGATTCCTCATCCTCCTCCAGAGAGGAAGCGTAGACAAAGTAAAGTGCCCATATCAAACCGAACACTCCGAACAGAATCCAACCCAAGAGGTTGTTGCTCAGACCGAATGGGAGTCCTGTTCCTTCAGTTGACATCCTCTCGTCCACCAGCGCCATCGCGGGGTTACTCATCACTGCCGTGATCAAGGCTGCGGCCGCCGACGCACCGGTTCCTGCCATTGAGCCATTCGGCTGCTTTGTCTCCATTGAGCATTTCACTCCTCCACTCCTCTTCCCCCTCTTCAAGGATACACCTAAACATTATAAAAAAACAGTTTTTTAGACGCCCTCAATCCGATCGGTGAATCAGATTCTCCACATCCTCAAGGATATGATGATCTAAGAATACTCTAGGTGATCCAATACTATATGTCTAGGGAAGATGTAAAGAAGAGGATGATATCACAGAGGAGGTGAAAGTTACCGAGGACGGGTGTGGCGGAGACGGTGGAGGAAGGCTTAAGGAGGAGACCGGGACGAGCGACGGAGGAGGTGGCGGTGATGCTTGCCATTGTATAGTTTTCTTTTTTTTTTTTTTGCTTCCAAACTCGCAAACACCAAATAAATCTCTAGGGAGTTAAGAAGCAATCTTTCTTTTTATTTTCATGACACAAACTAGTGGTGGAAAATCTGTCCGCTCCATCTAACTTGGATATGCCCTTATCAATAACACACAAATCATATTTCTCCACGTGTCCCACATCATCTGGATTTTGAACAATATCCCCACCTGGTAAGAGTGCAAGCAGTGGCATTTCTAAAGCAATCGATATAATTATTCACCTAGTTTCTCTAACACTAACACTTGGAATAATTTTGAATTGAACTTAGTTTTGCCTTTTGCAACAAAAGCAATTGATGGATTCTTATCAAGCATGGATATTGAAACGTTACAAGTAAGGGTTATCACAAGGGACATATCTGAGAAGTTGATAAATCTGTCCATAAAATGAGATGATGGCTCGCCTTCGGTACAGGTCTCTGATAGAATAAGTAAATCAGATTTACTTATCCTATCAGTCTCTACAACTCCAACTACTTTCCCCTTCATGTCTATGCTCCACAAACTACTTAGATCTCTTTTGGATTACTACATCATGGTCAAAGAATACAACCTTGTTCAGACTCGGGAAAATATTAGGGAGGTAGAAGCGGGCGTGATTGAGAGCAGAAACGAATCTTGGGTCACTGGAATTTTGCTTCATCAGTAATTGAGGATAATCTGAAGACAAACCATCAATATGATAGAGATGAGTATCATCAGAATTGTGCTGGTTAGGCATCTGTCTTTCCTCAGGATCCAAGGCAAAGTATTCTGTTGTCAGCCGCATTGAGAGATAGTGAAGCCCATTTGGAATGGTTCTTGCAGAAAGCTGCATAAGATATGTTGCTTGTTCTTCAGTGTTATAAGTCATGGCTCGGAGCATAGTTAGCATGGCAGGGCAGTTGTCAAAATATACGGCTGGCCTTGTACATCGCAGCCTCCACGGGTTTCACTTTGTGGAGAGTGCTGAAAGAACAGTCATAAAGGAAGTCATGAATATCAATCATGGGTTTATAGTTAAACTGAAAATGTGATACCCATCTCCAATTTCTGAGGAAATATTTGTTTTGCGGTCCTCATTAGACTGGAAAAGAAAGGCTTCCCTCCGACCTTAATTAGTTAGGGGTGAGCGTTTCGGGTTTCGGGACGGGTTCCTCGGGTTTTGAACCCATAAAAATCCATTTGGTTTTCGGGACGGGTTCCTCGGGTTTCGGGTTGGGTTCGAGTTGAGTTCGGGTTGTTCGGTTTTTGAAATATTGAATCCAAAAAACCCAAATTGTATTTGGGTTCTTTCGGGTTTTCGGGTTTTTCGGATTTTTTGGGTTATTTAAGTACGGGTAATTCGGATTTAAATGGGTAATTTAGGTTTTAAACGGATAATTCGGATAAACGGGTAATTCGGATTTAAACGGGTAATTCGGGTTCCAAATTTAACATACAAAAAATTAAGTCAGAAGGGTTAAGGTTTTTTTTCGGGTTCCTCGGATTCTCCCGAACCCATTTGGGTTTTAGATTTTGAACCCATATGAGTTTTCTACAAAACCCGTTTATCTCACGGGTTGGATTTTTCGGGTTGGGTCGGTCCGGGTAACCCGAAACGTCCACCCCTACTGCTGAAGGGGTTTGGAAAAGGAGTTGGATTCGCAGGTGCTTAATGAAGAAATCATTGAATTTTGGACTTTATTTATATGGTTTGTGGGAGTGATGAAGCTCTAGCGTGGGCAGGTGTAACATAAACATATGGACTTTTAACGGTATAACCGTTGATTAAGCTGATATAAACATGTTAGTTTTATTTTGTAGTATGTGATATATAATTTGATATGATAAAATAATAATGGATTAGTTAGATTTTATTTTAATTGTTTTATATATCTTACCGAATGGGGAACTTCAAAAATACCATATCCTCGTAGGGTTAAAGTGTTTAAAAAATATCCTTACCTGAAAAAAAAATTCAACTTCAAAAATACCCTTCCCTAAAAAATAAGTTTCAACTTCGAATCTACCCTTAAAATATTGATAATCCCATATTACTCTTGTCGACAATTTTTCGCTCTCCTCCAGAGCACCTCGATTTCTCTCTCTATTATGGCGCAAAAATAACTGCTCTCCCACACCACAACAGATTCGACACGTAGCTTGAAATCAGCATCAGATTCGCTGTCAATAGGTTGAAATCGTTTGTTGTCAACAAAGAAGCTTGCAATTAAGCACGTTCTGCAGAAAAACCGTTGCACTGGATCACAGAGTCTTAGGTGTCCAAGGGTTGCAGGGGTGCAAGGGTCGCAAGGGTAAAGGGGTCACAAAGGGTTCAAGAGTCGCAGGCGTACAAGGGTCAAGGGGTAAAAGGGTCGCAGGGTTTAGGATAGGTTCGCAGGGGTAAAAGGGTCGAAAGGGTAAAAGGGTCGCAGGGGTCCAAGGGTTGAAGAGGTACAAATGTCACAGAGGGACATCTTCGACCCTTGTACCTCTTCGACCCTTGGACCCCTGGGACCCTTGTCCCTCTGCGACTCTTGTTACAATAATACTAAATCCACAAAAACAGCGATACTAACAATAATACTTAATATTGAATAATAGTAAAATTAATTTATTATTTACAAATAATATGAATAAAATTTTTAAAATAATAATTTATCAAGTTATTTACAAATAATTGACTCAAATATCTACGAGCCTTGTACATCTGCAACCCTTGTACCCATGTGATCCTTGTTCCTCGCAACCCTTGGACCCGTGCGACCTTTGGTCCGCTGCGACCATTGTCCCTCGCGACCCTTGGACCCGTGCGACCCTTGTCGCCCTTCGACCCTTGTCCCTCTGCGATCCTTGTTACAATAATAGTAAATCCACAAATCAACGATACTAACAATAACACTAACAATTGAATAATAGTAAATCCACAAGATCAAATGAAGTACAAGTTAGAAAGAGGTTCAAAGAAATCAAAATACAACTCAGATCAAAATATGTTGTTGACAAATCGAAGCACATGTTCTCCTCCATTGGAGAGCAGTTCTACTATGAGGGAACAACCCACGTTCAGTCCATTTTCTTGACAAAACTATCTCCACCCCCTCTGATGCAAGCGCCACCACAATTCACGGACTTTAAAGTTGCTAGCCAATAATAGTACCTTCCAGAATCGAACATTTCGTAATCGAGGTACATCATTATCTTACATCATCTACAACAAACCCGTTCTCCCTTGCAAACCTTATCGGACGTGTCTACAACATCACCAAGTTACATCGGTATAAATGAATAAAAGTAGAATAAATAACCAAATTATATATGATGAATCGGTTTGAGGTCATTTACCAATGAATCTACGTCCAGATTTGAACGCGTGACTGGTACAATGAAAACCCACTCATCAGGAGGGGCCCTGGTGACGTTAAAGACCATGTCACCTTCGTGACAAAAAAGTACGACATCCCCAATACAAATGTTTTGGTCATTGTAAAAATCTGTCCATCCATCAGGGAATTTGGAGCCATCCAACTTAACTTCCTATGTTCTGTTAGACGCATTCGATTTAAGCGTTTCCATGTTGATGTCCCTCGTATTCCCATAAATATACTTATTGAAGAAAATCTTCGGAATGTCATGTAACCGAAAACGAAAAACAAAGTCAAATCTCTGCATTCTCTATATGTAAGATACCGACAGAGAGTATTTTAAAGAAGATTACAAGGTAGTACAGATACTACACAAGAATATTTCGGAAGAAATGAGGAAAATGTGGTATTTTCGGAAAAAATGTATGGAAGATGATGAGAGGAAAAATGGATTGGAAAAAAGAAAATGGTTGGAATTCAAAAAGACATGACATCGAATCTATGTTAGATGGAATTAAAAAAAATATGACCACACAGTCACATGGGTCGCAAGGGTAAAAGGGTCGAACGGGTAAAAGGGTCGTAGGGGTAAAAGGGTCGAACGGGTAAAAGGGTCGTAGGGGTAAAAGGGTCGAACGAGTAAAAGGGTCGTAGGGTCAAGGGTCGAACAGGTAAAAGGTTTGCAAGGACAAATGGTCACGACCCTTGTACCTCTACGACCCTTTGTCCCCTACGATCCTTGTCCCTCTGCGACCCTTGTACCTCTCCGACCCTTGGACCCCTGCGACCCTTGGACCTCTACGACAATGTACCAAATATTTAAAAAATAACAATGTACCAAATATTTACATCTTCCATTCTAGAGAAAACAATGTACCAAAATATCAAGTTAGTCTCGGGGTGGAGGGATACATTTTCCATTACTAAATATATCAGCTGCCATCTTCTCACGTGTGGAAGGAACATTGTCGAAGCATACGCATTCTCATTAACGAGGCTTCTACGAATTTGTAGGCGAAAACACCACAGTCACTCAAGCTTTTATTCTGTGTCAGACCTTCATAATACTCATACTTCCATTCATCTTCTCCAGAAGCCAAAGAAGGAAACCCTCCGAGAATGAGCATCTTGGGGACAATGTTTCTTACCTTCTTAATCATCGGATCGATATGTGTTTCCTTCATGCTGCTCTGGCAGTCGTATACCATGATGCATAGGGTCGTGAAATCCGCTTTGATGGCTACCTAATGACATCCCACAAATCGACTTTCGATCGATGGAATGTTAAGAAACGAGACAAGGCCTTCGAAATCACTCATTGGTGTCTTCGTACTTCTGAATGGATACTTGGCATTCAAAATATCACTAAGAGATTCCGCCAAAGTTTCCATATCCTCGTACATCTACAGCGTGAGCGTCTGCATGAAAGCAACAGGACAAACGTAATAATTCTGATACACAACGTGCATGAATGTCGAGCGAAAAGACAACACCATCAACGCCTCATCCAATTACTGCAAAAAAATTCACACACATGAATTCATATGACTCAAAAACCTGTGATTAAGGGTTTAAAAAACTTACATCATCTTCAAGTCATATGTTGGGTTTTAATATAGTCTCCCAAAACTTTGGCCCCCGGGGAATATCTAGCTTAAATTTCCACCACTACTCATGTCGAAGTGTCTTCAGGAACATATATAGATTAGTCAACTTTTCACCACTAGCGTCAACGAACGAAGGAAATTGGGTTATCTCGCCCTTTACTAATCCCTTGGGCTTCCACACAAACTCCTATTCCCCTTCAGGTTCTTGAACCACCTTCTTTACGGGTACTTGAACTACATTAACTGCATTTTCTGCGGGTTCTTGAACTACATTCTCTGGGTTCTTGAACTATATTTTCTGCGGGTTCTCCATTAACATCTTTCCCTCGCCCTCTCCCTCGCACTGTTCTTGCTCTTTTCGCCGGTGGAGGTTCAACATATGCCTTACGTGATCTTAAAGGTCGTTTAGGTACCGGTGGAGGTTCAACATATGGCGCAGACTCCTTCGATAAAGGTCCAAAACCTGCATAAAATGTACTTCATTAAACATATGGTGACCAATGCAACCCGTGCGACCTATGCGACTAATACGACATTTTGTGACCTACGCGACCATGCGACCTATGCAACCTATGCGAGCCATGCGACCCATGCGACCAATGCAACCTCTGTGACTCAAATGACCGTACTTACTTGGTGGTATTTCGAAAATAACGGCCATCTCTTGGATAGGACCCACTGCTGGAGTATCCTTGGCAGGAACCTCGTCGGCGACGTCATCGACAGGAGCCACTAAAGTATCTTTAGTGTGGACCTCTTCGAAAGGACCCACTGGAGCATTTACATAAAATTATTTCATTAATTAGACTCATCGTTCGTTACATTGATGTGACCCTTGCGACCCATGGGACATATGCAACCCATGCAACCCATGTGATTTTAGCGACCCAGTGACCCATGGGATATACGCAACCCATGCGACCCATGCGACTCTAGCGACCTAGCGACTTATGCGACCCAACGACTTATGCGTCCCTGCGACCTATCCGACTCTTGCGACCCATGCCGACTCTCGATGGAAATTGACTCTCAAATGACCCTTTTTTACTAAATATTACTTACTTGGTGAAACTTCATCAGGAGCAATGTTTGCCAAATCCTCTTCTGAGCCATCTCTAGAGTCAACCGGCTCTTCGCTTGGCTCTTTTCTTGACACTGGATTTGGACGTCGAAGGTATTCAAAATCATCATCACTAACAGTGCCGGATTATTGGTTTCCGGTGCTCGCATCTTTCTCGGTAGCCTTTGATTTTGGATTAGGCAAATGAAACCCGACATCCCTTAGAAGGTCTCTTACAGTGTTGATGATTCTTTTCTCTGACTTCTTTATTTCCTCTATTAATTTCTGCTTTGGTGTCAAAGGAACTGCAGCATCAGCATCACCTTGATGATTCTTTTCTCCTTGTCCTTCGGCTTCAGCATCACCTTCTCTTTCTTCATCAGCTTCAGCAACACCTACCCATCCTTCGTCGTCGTCATCTTCAACCTCTATCATTTTTTACTCACTCTCTTCTTCATCTTAGTCCCCCTTTCTTTCCCCTTCTTTTGATCACCAAGAGTTGTTTTTTCGTGTCAGTAGTTCTTGCTTACATATGTCCTCCCAACAAATACCCATCGGATTTCTCGAAGATGTTCCATCAATATCTGAACATCAGGATCATGGCATCCCTCGTAATCCTCCAGATCAGAAAGTAAAGCTTCCTCTTCATGTTTAGCATGAAAAATACTTCGAATATCCTGAAAAACAAAAAATAACCATTATTACCCTCTGTGACTCTTGTTTCCCTTGTGTAATTGTTACCTTAGAATCTCTGATCTGTCTTATCACATCTACATACTTCGGGTTAAATCTGGATTTAACTATCTTCTTGCACATTCTTGGGCATGATGGATCCACATCCAGAACATCAACATACCATCCCTTTCTGCCCAAACTAAGGATGGTTTCGAATGGAAGTAATTGAAACATTAAAACAAAATGATAAGAATGCAAAAAGTACGAAAATATTCAAGTTATTCAAATAATATATACAACTTACCATTAATGGAATCATGAAACCGCCACAATACCATGTTGGTTTCGGTGATTCCCCGCTAACGTGCTTGCGGCAAGTATCCACAATCTTCTCGAATGTATAACGCCCCCATGGAAAGCCTTCACAAATTCCAAGTCATCAACCATGTCAATGAAATTAGGGGTGGGCGTTTCGGGTTACCCGGACCGACCCGGACCGACCCAACCCGAAAAAACCCAACCCGTAAGATAATGAGTTTTATCTAAAACCCATATGGGTTCTGTTTCTGGAACCCGAACGGGTTCGGGTCGGTCCGGGTTGGGTTCGGAAGAACCCGAGGAACCCGAAAACGCCCAAACCCTAATTTTTTTCCCTCTTTCCCCTAACCTAACACTGTTTCCAAACTTTCCGTCCGTAATGCCCTCCGACTTCTCTTCTCTTCTATCCCAATCTCTCGCCCCTCCTCCCGTCGTCGCCCCTCCTCCCGTCTCGTCGTCGCCCCTCCTCC
>CM071863.1:4066796-4090683 GCA_036759665.1 Gynandropsis gynandra | reverse complement strand
TTACAGATGAGTAATAAATAGACTAAACACGAAGAAAGCTAAACAGACAACAAATTTTCATTAGCAAATGTAAAAGGAAATCTACAAAATGCAGCATTCATGGAAAACGACGAACGGAATCGCAGAGAGAACCCAAAAGCAAACCGGAAAAGACGATAACAACAACTGAAAAGGGAAAAACGCATAAAGACTAATAAAACCCTAAAATGAAGGGACGGTCGAGATCAATCATAGGTGGTCGGTGATAACATCGGGTCGTCCATTCAAATGAATCAAAAACGGAGCCGAAAACAGCAGCCAAGAAAACTCGAGAGCAAAACAAAGGAATGAAAATCTAAAATCCATGAGAAACCCTAAATCTCATAAATAATTACAGATGAGTAATAAATAGACTAAACACGAAGAAAGCTAAACAGACAACAAATTTTCATTAGCAAATCTAAAAGGAAATCTACAAAATGCAGCATTCATGGAAAACGACGAACGGAATCGCAGAGAGAACCCAAAAGCAAACCGGAAAAGACGATAACAACAACTGAAGAGGGAAAAACGCATAAAGACTAATAAAACCCTAAAATGAAGGGACGGTCGAGATCAATCACAGGTGGTCGGTGACAACATCGGGTCGTCCATTCAAGCGAATCAAAGGGCCCAGAACACAGCAAAAACCCGAGCACACACGTGTACTCATCAGAAGACCCTGGTATCCGGGTTACAATCCGCCCGCACCCGTAACCCGTTCAATTAGGACCGTCCGCGTGGCTTCGGAAACATCTGAACGGTCCAAATCACAACACCTGTAGAAAAAACAAATTGAAGACATACTTGCCTTTTATTAATAGTAAGATTTCATTAATAAAATACTAATATAACTATTATTTATCATGATATTATTATATTATTTTCATTATGCTCATTATATATATATTATTTTAATTGTTCTTAATATTATTTGTTATTTCTTCCTTTATGTTTGTAAATTGAAAGAAAGATTATGCATCACTATTTATTTTATTTATAACTCATAAATATAAAGAAATATTACAAACGTGTGATATTACTATATGTATGTCATTTACAAACCAAAGAATAAAATTGAGAAATTATTTTCAGAAATTATATCATATTTTGTATAGCAAAAATTTTAAAAAAATTAGAGATTCAGATTTGACATTGAATTGCTTTAGTATTTCATTTCATATATTAATATATATGTTTTTGTCCGATCCATTAGTATTCCTATTTCAACAAGTTGCCAAACATTTTAAAATAAATAATATTCAAAGTTGTCAAAATCGTTAGATATTTGTATGGTCTGTTAGCGTTTAGTAATTAGTCGAATTAATCGGCAACTAAACGTTTTTTGTTTTTAAATTTTAATACATTTCAATTTTCAAAATTATAAAATATAATATAAAAAATAACATAAATAAAAAATATTATATATAAAAAATAAAGTCATATAAATTTATTAATCATATCATAAATATAACAAAATATTAATAAAGATCTAGATATCTAATATTTGCAGTGTATTAGAGGAATTTATATGTCGGTACCAAAATGACCTTATTTTTTAATCATTGATCTTGAGTCAGGGTTTTGTGGGATTGTTGACGAATAAATGAAGATGGCGTACGGACAAATGAAGACGAAGATGGCAAATAGATGAACGAAAACGAAGACAACAAACGAAGACGAAGATGGTTACGAATCAACGATGAACGATATTTAAAACTAGAGGAACGGGGAATGAAGACGAACGATACTCAAAACTGGAACAACTGCATGACAAAGAGAGTAATAACCAAAACGACATTGTTTTGGTATATTATAAAAAAAATCCTCCTAGACGGCCAATTTTCTCGTAATTGGCCGCCTAGACGGAAATTAGTCGGACGATTTTTCTCTCACCGCCTAATAAGGCTTATGTTTCATTAGTGGACGGTCGGACACCGTTGAGTGCCTAGACACCGACTAATCGAACGTCTAGACCGACTTTTATAATACTGGTGATAATATTTTAAACACAAAAATTATCAATTACTCAGTTAATCTTTTAACCACTTTAGAAAAATTGACATAATAATCACATATATAAGACAACATTGTTTTAATGATGCTTTCGATTATATATACACATATACAACAACACATTTTTTTGAATTGATGTTTTCTATTATTTATACACTTTAGAAAATATGAGATAATAATTATAAATATATAATATTTACTTTTATTTTCTTAATTTTAAATTGATGTTTTTCTCAATTTTTTTATACACATTTTTTATTATATTTTCTCAATTTTTAATTGATATTTTTCTCATTTTCTTATACAATTTTTTTATTATATATACATATTTTTTATTATATTTTGATTATATATACACATTTTTTAATTGATGTTTTTCTCAATTTTTTATACATTAACATATTTACTTTTGTTATTAAAAAATTGTTATTAATATATTCTTTAATGATTTTCTCCTTCTCATAATTTATATATTCCCGCCTAAAAAGTCATTCTACTTTATTATTTTATTGACAAAACGTATTGGAACATTTTTTTTTTACATGGATTTGATTTTAAAGATGAAAACTATCAAGACGCATATGAAATACATCAATTATATTTTTTCATTTATTTAATGTATGAATAAATTAATAAAAGTAAAGAAGGATATTGAAATTTAAAAAAGACTATATAAAAAATCTGAAAATGATAATAAAAAGGTTGTAAGAAAGAAATATTAGTTTTGATCATTTCTCTTTAATATTAATTGGGTTTACATAAAATTACATGACCAAACTAGAAATAGACAATTCAAATATTGAATTGAACCATAACTATAACTAATTTTTTGTTCGTTCCGTTTATATGGTTAATATTTGAGTATTTTGATTTTTTCAAATAAAAACAATATATAGGTCTATTTTATTTGTTAATTAAAATAAAAAATATATAAATCTTTAAAGTTCTAGTAACATCAAAGAAAACGAAAGTAAAGATATATATATATATATATATATTTAAAAAATACGTTAAAACTATATATCTTAACTAATATAAAAAAAATAACTACTAAATGTTTTTTAGTATAAATCAAGAGTAACACAATAAAGTATATAATTTACTAAAAGAATTAATGTTAGATATAAACTTGAAATAATAAAATGATAATAAAAATTAAATTAATAACCTGATGTAATATAAAAATGACAAGACAATTCTAAAGACAAAATTACAAATTAATGTAATATATTTTTTTACATATTAATAAAATAATTAAATAATGTACATGAAAACTAAAATAATAATAAAAACGATAAAAAAGCAAATGAAATAATGATTTGGATGCTAGGTTTTGTTAAACAAATTTAAAATAATTATTGATTAATTAAATTGATTGAATTAATATTCTCGTAATCAATCGATTTAACATATATTGATAAATTATTTTAAATATATTAAATTAAATTTAAATTATTTAGTTAAATTTGTTTTGATTGAAAAACGAAACTAGATTGTTTATCGTTGCATCATACCAAAACTTATCAAATCAATGTAAACGAGCAGCATACCAAAACTTATCAAATCAATGTAAATGAAACGGTTTCCAATAGTGATGGCACAGGTAATTAGGGTATCCAAACGTGAATTCGAACGGATAATCCATGAGATGTAGATACTTAAGGATTCGAATATTCGAACAATAAGTGGAGTATCTGCGAAGATCCAAAACCTACATCTCGACAGACCGATAACAACACATTCACAAAGACTCGATGAGACTTATCAGCAAAAGCACAAAGACTCGACGACACGAAATCAAGACTTGACGATACTTACCAACGAAAGCATAATGATCGACGCCATAACCAACAGATCGACATATAGACGACAACACATGTTCGCAGGACCAACAAACCGACGACAAGACCAACAACATACCAACATTTTGTCACACCGATGACAACACATTTATAGAGACTCGAAAGATGAAATCGATACTCAACGACATGTACCAACGGAAGTAGAGAGGCCGACGTTTGTGAAGGAAACGAATATAGGCAAAAGAAAGAGGAATATGTTAACCCTAATATAAGTTTTTTAAATTGTATAAAAAGTATGAGTATTTTAGTAATTTTACGTATTTATTCGGGTATACGTAGATACTTGCTTCTGAAATCAGAATATCTTAACCTAAACTTGTGAGTATTGTGCTTTCATTATCTGAATCTGAATCTGAATTTGAACACGTAGATTCAGATAAATTTTTGTGAATTCGGAACGAATTTTAGGTCGAACGGATTACTTGCATAATTTGTCCCACCTTAGTTTGCTACGATATCACCTAATTATTTGTACTTTTATATTAAATCATAAATTGATCTAATCTAAATAATATCATATTTCATACATCTCCCATCTCATATAACATTATTACTATCACTAAAATACCTTGTGTAAATAAATATCAAATGAAACAAAATCGCCGACTGCATATTTAATACAAATCGTTAAATTCTCAAAACTAGGGGTGGCCAATCCGGGTTACCCGGACGATCCGAATCGGATCGATCCGAACAACCCGAATCGTTTGGAATATGGGTTACACAAAGAACCCATATGGGTTCAAATTTCAGAACCCGAACGGGTTCGGGTCGGTCCTGTTCGGGTTCGGGTTGAACCCGAGGAATCCAAACAATCCAATTTAAAAAATAAAAAATAAAAATATAATTTAAATTTTTAAAAAGTTATATAAACACTAAAAAATACTAGTATATTTTTATATATATATTTTTATGTTATATTTGATATTTTTATTTTTGTTTTATATTAAAAACAAATTATCTGAAGAATTCTAAAACCGAATAAACCCAAATTATGTATAATACCCAAAAAACCGAACCCGAATAACCCAAACTACCCGAAAAACACAAATATCCAAATGTAATTAGGATTATTTAGGGTCCAATACTTTTTAACCCGAACAATCCAAATCTGAACCGAACCCGGATCGAAAACATTCGGGTTCAATTCGGATCCATTTTTTAAAACCTGAGAAATCCGAACCCGAACCAAAACCCGAATAACCGAACCGGATTGGCCACCCCTACTCAAAACCTATTGAGTTTTTTTCTTTCCCATGAATAAATCGAACATCAATTTAGATATTGTTTAGTTGGTGGGAAAAAATTTATATATTTTAAATTTTTTAAGGGAGGATGATGAAAAAGGTTTACAACGATTTTAAAAATTAAATAATTTATATCAATGAAATAAAAATATTTTAGTAGTTTCATAAAAATCATTTTTTGCCTTTAAAATTTGCATCATTTTACAAAATTGATATTGTTTTATTAATTTAGTAAAAAAATTTATTTTGTTGACATAAAAATAGATAAATATTATTTTCCATTTTCCATTTTCAAAATTCATAATTCCAAATAAAAATCATAAAAATAGACTATATTATATAAAGAGGCATAATTAAATATAATAGTAGTTAGGGTTAGATAAATAACAGATATTTGTGAATATTGGACTATTTGTATTTGTATTCGACGAATATCCAAATTTAGTATTTGTATTTGTATTTGTAAATTCGGATATTTGTAAATACGAATATTTGTCGAATATACGGATATCCGTCGGATATCGGATATTCGTATCTGAACCTAAATTTTTTAAACGTACAAAATATATAAAAACATTTTAATGAAAAAATCAATAATCATCAAATATAATCTAAAACTAAAATTTCAAGTCGCACAAAGATGCAAATATACTTAATATAAATAAAACAAAACAACAAATCTTCACATTCATCTCCACACTAGTCATTTAAATTTTCGTGGATGATTCTACGAATATCGTCAATTCACCTAAAACAATAAAACAAATTGTTAGATTACACACTAAAATAAAATTCGTATAAAATTATATATTTAGTGAATTCTTTATTTTTTTATATATTATAATATCTTTATAACATTATCCAATCCATTTGGATTAGAATCTATCTTGAATATAAATTAAATATCAACAATATTAATTATTTTAAAATATTTGATATTTTAATCCTTTTATTATAAATATATTATATATTTGACTAATTATAGGTCTATAATAAATGTTAAATAAGATTAACAATATTTCTTATTTCCAATTTAATCATTAAAATAATTTTTTGTACGTATATTTTTATATTAACTAAATTTTTATATTAATACATACTATTAGTAATTAATGAAGTGGAAATTAGTTGGACTGTGGAACCCTAAACAATTATCACGGTTTTTATTTCTTAGAAAAAAAAGTCGCTACACAAAAGCATACACACAAGAAAGACGAAAGCTCTCACGGGTCGTCTCTCCTCGACGAGAGCCTAACCCTTCTTTCTCTCTCCTTCTCTGGATTCAGATCGCTTCTTCAATTAATACATACATACCCACTTCTTGTCCGAGTCCGACGTCATTTTTTTATTGTATCGCCATTGACAATCTTCGATCTTCTCCTTCTCATCAGATCACCAGGCTTCTTCGCTTTGTCAGTAAATCTCCTGCGTCTGATTGAGATTCTTCATTCTTTTCGACCCGTTTCAGATAATCTTCTCTTAGGCTCTAATCCGATTTGGGTTTGAATATAGATGGTCCGAAATACATAGAGAGAGAAAGAGAGAGAGAGAGAGTTATGGACGTAAATACGGTGCGTTTCAAGGTCATCGTCTTCGTCCACATGCAGTTTAAGGTTCGTACGTGTGCTTGAGTCACGATCTTTGTGAAGAGAGAGAAAGAGGAAGAAGGGTTAGAGAGAGAGAGAGAAAGCCATGGCGACTCAGGTGGCGAAGGTGAGAAGGGAGACGGTGGCGGCATGCATGACCTGCCCTATATGCGACAAGCTTCTCCGCGCCGCCACCACCATCTCCGAGTGCCTCCACTCGTGTGAGTTCCTTTGTTCTCCTTCTTCTCAAGTTTCAATCCATTGTCATGGGGCCAAATTCTTCTGAAATTTCCGTCATTTCGGTGCCGCTAATCGTGTGATTATCTGGGTTTATCCCATGTTGCCTCGTACCTCATCCGGTTTGCTCTTGTTTTCGAATTTGTGATGATTATAGGTGTTAATTTCTTGTTTTCACTTAAGATTGTGTACCTTCTCGCCCATACTAGTGAAATATATTGCCCCGTCGATGAATTATTCGTTTGATTTTGTAAGCAAGAGTTGTCATTGATCAAAAATGTGTATTCTTTTTCCTATATGCGTTATTATCAATCCGTTTAGGTTAGTTACTTGAATTCTTGCGAGCTTTTTCTGCGTCGAATATGGCATTTGGATTAAATTTGTTCCCAGGTGTGGTTTTGGTTAGGATGGCATGTTGTGTGTTGCTGCTTGGGTTCATATTGTGTGTATAAACTCTTTGTGGAAGATCTCATGTGTCAGTTCATGCTGTTGGATGCAAATTCCATCACTGCAGAATAGTGTAGTAATAAAGTTTTTTCCTTTATAGGATACAAATTCGATCAACTGATAGTACCCAAGAAACTACCTTTTGATTACTGTTTTGCCAATCTAAAATCCTCCTGTAAACTGATGCATATACCGTTCTGCTTTGTGGAGATAAAATTAATTTGAGATTTAAGGCAATGGGTTTAATCATTTCATTCCGTTTGATCCAAAACTGCATCAATTGCAAAGCTGAGGATATCCCTTCAAACATTGTAAATGCTCAATGAAGCTCAGTTATAAGTGTGAAAGCCTTTGGCTTTTTAGAAACAACAGAGCGCCCTGAACCTCTTGATGCTGCTTTGCATCCAAAAGAAGGTGTTTTCATGGCTTTGAAAAATGTAGTATCAGCACCAATTACCCTATTGTTTTCTTCAGCTTTTGGAAGCAAATCTATCACTTTTGCTCCAAGAACTCAAATTTCTTGATCGAGTAGGGAACCCCATTTATTGGTTTCGATAATGTGATAAGTTGTCACGTTACTTTCCGTTGCAGTTTGTAGGAAGTGCATTTATGAGAAAATCACAGAGGATGAGATAGAGTGTTGCCCAGTATGCAAAATTGACCTCGGTGGCACCCCATTGGAGAAACTGAGGTTTGGTTCATCTTCTCCTCATTTTTCCTTCCGCCATCTCTCCCGTCTTGTTTGTATTAGCACTCACCATTCCTATGCTCCTGTAAACTTGGTCGATGAGTCTTTTTTTTTCAGATAAAATGAACCTTATGCTATTGAATCTTTTACCATTTTTGTTATATTGAGATGTGCCACATCTGGAACCTTATGCATAACTTCTATTTGGTAACAAAAATCAATTGGTTTAGAAGGCTATAGGCTTTGACTTCTCTCCCGAATGTTGACTTTTGTTGGCGCATGTAGATATATGATGAAGTTGTAGAACTGGATTCTTCGACAAAGACCATCCTTTTTATCAAATGATATGCAAAATACGAGCCTCTCAATGTTACCTTGTTTTCCTTACTAGTTATATGTGCATGACAGCATTCTTGATAATTGACTTGAATGTCTATTAAGACACCATTTTTGTGCTTATTATAGAGCTGACCACAATCTGCAAGATTTGAGGGCCAAAATATTTCCTTTAAGACGAAGAAAAGTGGTAGCACCTGAAGTTGTGTCCTCCATCACATTACCTGCGAGGAGAAAAGAGAGATCTATCTCATCCTTGGTAGTAAGCACACCTAGGGTTTTAGCTCATGCTGGTACAACTGGAAGAAGAACAAAAGCTGTTACGCGAAAAGATTTACGAGGTAATGGTTCCTTGGCCGAGAGAACTGTGAAGAAAGAAGAAGATTATGGGGATGACAGTCTAGAGGGCGGGAGCTCGCCCGAAACTCTAAACAAATTTACACAGAATAAACGGCAGGTAAAGAAGGTGATTAATCTGGCTCTCTCCTTGTTAGTCATCTGTATATGGAAATGCAAGTCCTGAGGACCTATTACAAATTACAACATTTACATTTTTTCTATTTGCAGTCTTCGTATGCGGAGCCTAACCATTCCCAATCTTATAAAGAAATCAAGGATGATGATGATGAACCCTGGGATTCCAAATTGGATCTTTGGAAACCTTTAAATTTTCTTGTCGAAGTGGCAAACAGGACCAAACCCTTGAAGTCTTCTACTTCTCAAGGTTTGGACTTTAAAACTGAACAGGAAAATTCACTTCACAGTGAGGGTCAAGCTAGCAGAACTAAAACCAAGGATCACAAAAGCAAATGTAAAATTGAGGATGAGAAGAACAATAACGGTGATCCTACAACATCAGAAGCAGCTGCTCCTAAAAGACTGCGTAGGACTCGTCGCAAAAGATCTGCCTCTTTTGGTGATTCAAGAATTCCACCACAACCAGATACATCGAGTGCAAAACGGCAGAGGAGAAATTGTCCTGTTTGGTTCTCGCTTGTGGCGTCCAATGATCAGTAAGATTCTTACTCCACCTTTGAAGATTTCGGGTCTTTCTCTTTTTGCTTCTATTTTCAGTCTGTTAACAGTTGCTTGATGGTTGTCAGGGAAGGAGGAGCATCCTTACCTCAAATTCCAGCAAACTATTTGAGAATAAAGTAAGTGTTTTCTTTTTCTCCGGTTTCTCTTTCTTTTCAAGTTTAAAGGAATTGAACAAGAATCGTACGTTGCAAAGCCTTGCATACATGCATCATGATATAATCCAATTGCCATCCAAGTTTAGCTTTTTTCATGATATCCTTCAATTGTTTCTGCATCTTAGTCCAAAGTCTGGATTGGTATTTGGAAAGTGAATTATTAATTGGCTCTTCAGAATTATTCTGATGTAGTGAGAGATAATGTGTGGTGTCAATTGTTGGTAGGGATGGAAATATTACCGTTTCATTCATTCAAAAGTATCTCATGAGGAAGCTTGATCTCAAGAGTGAAACCGAGGTGAGTGTTTGGATGTCTTTTTCCATTTCTAGGTGGTACCCTTTTATGGAAACATTATATTTGGATGTCTTTCTTGGATTTATTCGAATATATAGCTCATCATTTACTGCCTTGCAGGTAGAAATAAGATGTATGGGAGAAGCAGTGATTCCGTCGTTACAGCTGCACAGTCTGGTGGATCTATGGCTGCAAACAGCCGCGAAACATCAACGTGTTGGTGCATCAATTGGTTCATCAGCCAAGGATTTCGTAATGGTTCTCGTTTATGCTCGTAAGCTCCCTGAATCCATCAAATAAGCTCAACACATTCTTTCATGCTTCCCTCATTGGATATTGTTATGTAGTTTTTACAGAGCCCTTTAGACAGTTTGTGTCGTGGATGAACATACAGATTGTTTTTCTTTTAGGCAAAACATTGCTTGTAAGATAAAAGACAACCTTGTCTTCATTTTATTGACTTTTTTTAGTGTTTATTTTTTATTTAAATTAAATTAACTAAGATGCATATACCCATATATACACGTATATACAAAACTATAAATAAGTTTTTATGTTAAATTTTTACATGCATTCATCAATAATACTCATTTTTTTAATTTCATACCAAATCTTTTATTTCTTTAACAAAACATTCTCAATTTACATAATCATACTTGCAGGATTGATGTTTCAATCCTTATTCAAAATACCTTATTTGATAATCGCAAAAACGAAAAAAATAAGTCTTATTGAGGGACACACATCTGACCATTTGTCAGAGACAGAGCAGTTTCATTTCTTGTGCCTTTTATTAATTAATTAATTAGTTCTAGATAATAATTATTCAGTTCTCACTGTGTTCCTCTCTGCCAATTCAAAAAAGAAACGGGGAAATTTGTCTTGTTTTGATTGAGAGGAAAAGGAAAGAAAAGAAAAGAAAGTAATCTCTTTCACACACCTTCCGTTTTCTCAGCCTCTTTAGAAATGGTAGTGGTGGATGAATCTTGGGGTTTGACAACACAGTTTAAGCATCCCAGGAAGGTCTATTTGCCTTTTACTCTCTCAATCTCCTTCTGATTCTTCATTTCTATCTTTGATTTCCTTGATGCGCTGATATACACGTCTGAATCTCCATCTATCTGGTGAGAGATTTGAGAATTTTGTATTGGGAAACACACTTCTTTTGGGTCATGGAGTAATGGGTTTGTCTAAAAATGGAACTTTGACCATCTGGGTTATTGCCATTTTTGCCTTGAAGATTGTGGTTGCCGTAGATTTGGTGGAGTATTTATGGTGATTGAGTTTGGGGGTTTAAGGTTTTAGCATAGGATTATTACTGATGTGAAGAAGACATGGAGGAGATAGAAGAAGCCAATAATAAAACTGCCGTAAGGAGTTGTCATAGACTTCTTTCTCTCATTAGTAGAGCACAAGAAGATGAAAGATATGACAGAGATTTGGTGTCTGAAACTGAAGAAGCTGTGTTTAGGTTTAAAAGAGTTACAAGTCTTCTAAGCAGCAATGTGGGTCATGCTAGGGCAAGAACAGGAAAGAAAATGCAGACCCATTTGTCTCAATCCTTTTTTCTTGATCCTTGTCACCTTATAACAGAACCTCCATCTGAGAAAACATTGTTTCTCCACTCTGGTTTCCATGAATCCTTAGGAAACATATCTTTAGGTTTGAGCTCCAATGCAAAAGGTCCTCTTCTTCAATCGAATTATCACAGTTTTCTTCGAAAACAACATCAACAGCTTAAGAAGTGCAATGGTGGTATAAGTTTGAGCTTTGATAATTCCAGTTGTACCCCAACAAGGTCGTTTGTTTCTTCCCTAAGCATAGATGGCAGTGTGGCTAATGTAGAAGGAAAGAATAGCTTCCATTTGACAGGGGTGGCGGCTTCAATGGATCAAAATCCACAAGCCCTTAAGAGAAAATGTTGGTGTAAGAAAGAGGAAGGAAGCATTCGATGCAGTAGCAGTAGCCGATGCCATTGCTCGAGGAAGAGGTCAGATGGTTTAACACTGACCCTTTTAGCATATTCGTGCTACTAACTGACCAAGCTTTGGTTTGTCGACAGGAAACATAGGATTAAGAGATCCATTGAAGTACCTGCTATTAGTAACAAGGTTGCAGATACACCTCCTGACGATTATTCATGGAGGAAATACGGTCAGAAACCAATCAAAGGTTCTCCTCATCCCAGGTAGACACATCGTGGCTTTACGTATTCTGCTTTTCTCTAGAATCTAAGAGGGTGTACATTTCAGTAAAGAATGAGTATGAAGAATGTGATATGATGAAGTAATAATGGAAAATGGTGCAGGGGATACTACAAATGCAGCAGCATGAGAGGTTGTCCGGCAAGGAAGCACGTAGCGTATATGCTTATGGTTACATACGAAGGGGAGCACAATCACCCCAAAATGCCATCACAATCCCTAATGACGTAACTCACCCACCATCTCATGCCACAAGGGATATGCTTTTGTGGCTCCGAAAGTATTTTATTCTAATACTAATACTTGCTTATATCTAAATCCGAAATAAAATTTAATATTCGGGCAAGGTTGTAAAATGATAATAAATTTTAAAATTAAGAATGTTTTAAGAAAATTGATATATATTCATATAGATATTTGTCTTGAAAATGAAAAATGTGAACGTGTGGATACATATTTTTAATGCTTAAATCCGAATTGAATTAGTTCGAGTAACTTTTTATTTGAGATAAATAAAATCAGATTTATTAGTTAATTTGCCTAGACATATTTGATTGAAATGGTTGATAGTCTCATGAATGCAAAAACTAAATGTGTGGATATTATAATGAATGCAATGGATTTCATTCAAAGCCGTAACATATAAGTAAACTAAACAAACTAATATTTATTAACAAGACAAAATAAATAGATTAAAAGAATCAACTTAAGAAATAAAGAAACTTTAAATTCTTTGTCTTATTTGATGCTTTTTCAATCCAAAAAACGATAATAAATTAATTCGCTTGGTACTTTTTAAAAAATACAAGAGTGAATATCATCCCTATAGCATAACATGGTAATACAAATGTTTAGCATATTGTGAACTTGCGTGCTTATTCGATATATATTTAGCATATTGTGAATTTAATTATTCCAAAAGATATATTTAGAATGCTTCATTGAAAAATAATGATAAAATCATTTTTTTTGTACCAAAACTAAAAGTTAGGCACCAAAATTACGACTTTGTTGAATTTTGGTTCAAAATAGTTGGTCTCACGCTATTGTGATGGGTCTCACATTTGATTTTTTCGAAAAATTTTCCATATATAAGGAGGAGTTTTGGAGATTTCAAAATCATCCTAAAATCACAAAAACAAGAAGAAGAGGAAAAACAGAGAGAGAAGTTTTTTCTAGTTTTTAAGGTTCTTCTCTTGGTTCTTTGAGAGAGTTTTTATCCTCATTGTAAAAGAGAAATATCGGCGTTTTCTCTTTACAGTTTTGGAAAAGTGTTGTAATTTCTTTAGAGCCAGTAAAAGTCTTCGATTGTTTTCCCGTGGATGTAGCCATTTTGCCAAACCACGTAAAATCTCGGTGTCTTACTTTTCCATTTTCTTGTCTCTACTTGTTGTCTAAGAGTTATTAATCCACACGTGATCCTAATAGTAGTATCAGAGCTCTGATTTAATACTGGTTATTCATACGAAGATTGGGTTATAGTGAAATAAGTACTGATAAAATGTCAACACGATATGAGATAGAGAAGCTCAATGGAAATAATTCTCGATATGGAAAACAAAGATAAGGGTTGCTTTGATGAAATAGGGATGTTTGGAGGCTATTGGGGAAAGACAGAAGGATATGGCTGATAAACACTGGAACAAAATAAATGAAAGTGTCATCGTCAGTTTGCAAATCGGTCTCGTCGATGACATCCTAAATAGTGTAGAAGAGTTGGAGACTCCAAAGAAGATCTGAAAGTATCCCTCAAATTTATATGAGACAAAGTAATTTCAAAACTAGATATTCTTGAAAAGAAGATTGTACACTCTTCGGATGTCGGGATCTACTTCCATGACAGAGCGTATAAGTACGCTCAATACGTTATTTTCGAAACTCTCCAAAATGAATTACAAAATAGATGTAAATGAGTGTGCTGAGATCTTGCTCCAAATTTTACTATATTCATATGATTCACTCATCATGAACATGACTAGCAATCTTCTCACATAATATATAGTCTTTGACGATGTTACAACTACTGCTCTAGAAGAAGAATGAGTGCAAAAAAACAAGAAGGACATGTTGGTATGCTCGCAACAAGCAGAGGCTTTAGTGATGATCAAAGGAAAATCGACAGAACATGGTTCAAATGGGAGTCAATATGTTGAAAAATCAAAGTTAGGAGGTAAGAAGGTTATTAAATGCTTTCACTACGAAAAGAAAAGTCATTCGAAGAAGCAATGTTGGTATTAAAATAAAAATAAGGAGAAAGCAGCAAAGCCTCAAGGCTGTAACACCCCCTTCCCGGAACAACCTCGGGACTAGGAGTGTCCACCATCACCTCCAAGAGGTGGCTACACGTGTCATCGCTCAAATGTATTTATAAAATAAATATAAATGATTTATTCCGAAATAAGAGTGGTCGGAACCAAATAGCAAAATAAATATGTAAATATCATAGTCACGATAAATAAAATAAATACGAAATGCAAAATAAAACTCATCGAGACCTCGTGCACGCCTCTCTCATCAGTCCGCTGTGAACCTTCATGTTGCTGCTCAACCTCATTACTTTTTCTCCTCGCCATATCCTGTTCATCCACGACAACCCAAAAATTGGGTGAGTACGAAATACGCACTCAATGAGATCAATACGTGTACGTACTCCGTGCCACGTATTCTCCCACTCGAACTGAATATCATAAAATAATGATATATCCAAAGTCTAAACTAAAGATATACAGATAACTCTACCCAACCCGACTGAGTATCTAAAGTCTAAGACTAGTACCACACTGGATCATAACACACAGAATCCACATGACTCTAGCCCGGGCATATGCTCGCAAAGTCCAAAGGACCCCAGCACACTGAAAATCTCGCAAGGTCACAACGTACCCCAGCTATCAGTACACACTGAAAATCTCGCAAGGTCACAACGTACCCCAGCTATCAGTACACACTGAAAATCTCGCAAGGTCACAACGTACCCCAGCTATCAGTACACCACACTGAAAATCTCGCAAGGTCACAACGTACCCCAGCTATCAGTACACCACACTAAAAAGCTCGCAAGGTCACAACGTACCCCAGCTATCAGTACCATACAGCGCTCCGTCGCTCGAAAGGTTACCACAACCCCAACACGGTATGATGCCGACCCAGATCCAAGTGTCGCAATACTAACGTCATCGACCCGATACTCCTCACGTGACAACTCTCACCAACGCGCTCGCACACGCCTTCTTCCGAAGGTTCGAGTGTGAAACCACCCGATCGAGCACACAAATAATATTCACTCGGTTTAAACACCGAACCCAAATATCGTCGTTCTCCGACCCCAACACTTGGTCGCACGTCAATTCTCTAGATCATCTCTAGACACTTATACAACTCATATACTTATTATAAATTCTCATACGACAAATTTAGGGTTTAATCCAATTCCACTTGTAACGTCTCATTTTTCCCATTATGATCCTATAAATTCTCTCTTTTAAAAAAAATGCAGATGTTTTCTATTAACCTAATATTTATTAATATATATATATATATATACATGCGCATAAGGGAGTCGGTGATACCGACTTCCCTAAGATTGCGCGTATCACAAAGGCAACGTTGCAAATGCCCATAATGGTGAAGTGTTATATAGCGAGGTAACCACGGTTACTGAAGATATACAAAATTTATAGGATTTATGGCTTTTGGATTTAAGAGCGTCATGGCATATGACCTCTCGGAGATAATGGTTCCATGATTATGAATCTATCTTAGGAGGATCTATGTTTTATGGGAAATGATCATATTTTAAATATCACTGGCATTGGTACCATCAAGGTGAAACCGGAAGATGGTGTAGTTCGGACCATTCAAGGTGTACGATACATGGAAGACTTGAAAAATAATTTATTGTTTGTTGGACAATTAGATGACATAGGGTGCAAGACTTATGTGGAAAATGGGATCACGAAAATTGTCATGAATGCGCTGGTTGTGCTGAAAGGTGAAAAAGATAACATCTTATATGTACATGCTTAAAGGAAACACACTACAGAAAGGAGAAGCAAATGTCGTAGAATCAAGTTCAACACCAGATTCAACGATGTTGTGACACCAAAAAATGGGTCACATATCAGAACGAGGCTTGAAGATTCTTGCAGATCGAGGTCTTCTCTCGGTGCTCAAAAAGATCATATTACCTTTTTGTGAGAATTGTGTTACAAGTAAGCATCATAGATCCAAATTCAGCATCTCAACTGCTAGAAGCAACGCTATCTTAGATATGATTAATTCTGATATTTGACAAGCACCAGATATGTCCCTAGGAGGTGCAAGATACTTTGTATATTTCATTGATGACTACTCTAGGAGATGTTAGGTGTACCCTATCAAGAAGAAATCAAATGTATTTGAAGTTTTCAAAATCTTCAAAGCACGAATCGAGCTTGAATCCAGAAAAAGGATCAAAGGCTTGAGGTCAGACAATGTAGGAGAATATATTGGCGATGAGTTTAATTGGTTATATCAATAAGAAGGAATCAAAAGACAGTTCACGATGACATACACAACTCAAGAAAATGGTGTAGCAGAGCGAATGAATAGAACACTGATGGAAAAAAAACAAGGACTATGTTGAGAACTACCAGCTTAACAAACACGTTTTGGGCAGAAGCAATTGTGATCACATGTTATATGATAAATCGGTCACCATCAACCGCAATTGATCTAAATACACCTATGGAGATGTCGATAAGAAAACCAATTGATTATTCCAACCTTCATATGTTTGGATGTACTACATATGCGATGTATAAACACCAAGAAACAATTAAACTGGATCCAAAATCTAGAAAGTGTGTCTTCTTAGAGTATGCTGATGGAGTAATGGGGTATCACCTATGAGATCCCATTGCTTACAAAGTTATTATCAAAAAGGGATGTTGTATTTATAGAATAAAATGTGAAAAAAGATAGCAATTCTTTGGAAAAACTAGAGACGATGGGAGTTGATGTTAAAGTTGAATGAAACAACAAGTTCCATGTTCTTCTGAAGATATTGAAGAATCCTGACCAACTGAAATTTCGGAAACACAACTTCGACGTTCAGATCGATAGAAAAAAACCAAAATGGCATAATAACTTTATTCTGGATGGAAATGTTGCTTATTGTCTTCTATCTGAAGATGGAGAACTACTCACATTTCGTGAGGTAGTTCAAGGAAAAGATGCATCTCAATGGATGACAACAATGGAAGAAGAGATATAAACACTTCACAAAAATAAGATGTGGGATCTTGTTCATTTACCACAAGGAAGAAAGGCCATTAGAAACAAATGGATCTTCAAAATAGAACGAGATTGCTACGATCAAGTAGAAAGTTATCGTGTAAGGCTAGTGGTAAAAGGATTTTCTTACAAAGAAGGGATCGATTTCAATGAAATCTTCTCACGTGTTGTTCGACTCACATTAGTTAGAGTTGTCCTGACAATGCGTGCTACATAGGATATTCACCTCGAGCAGTTAGATACTAAAACTGTGTTTTTTCATGGAGAATGTGAAGAAGAAATATATATGCTCCAACTAGAAGGATTTTCAAATGAAAGAAAAGAGAACTTGGTTTGCAGGCTAAACAAATCTTTATACGATCACAAACAGGTATCGAGATGCTGGTATAAGAGATTTGATTCTTTCGTAATGAGTCTCGGATACAACAAACTGAATGTAGATCCTTGTGCGTACAATAAAAGATTTGGTGATGATGATTTCATCATTTTTCTGTTGTATGTTGACGACATGTTGGTAGTAGGTCCCAACAATGACCGTATTAAAGAATTGAAGGCTCAATTGGCTAGGGAGTTTGAAATGAAAGACTTTGACCAAACAAACAAGATTCTAGGGATGCAAATTCACCGAGACATAAATAATAAGAAGATTTGGCTTTCACAAAAGAACTATATCGGTAAAATCTTGTGTCGTTTCAACATGCAAGATTGTGATCCAATTTCTACCCCTCTTACTATTAATTTCAAGTTATCCTCCGAGATGATTCCTAGCACAGAAAAAGAGAGGATGGAGATATCTCGAGTACATGGCAATTTGATGTTTGTCATGGTATATACCACACCGGACATTGCACAAGTAGTGGGAGCGGTTAGTCGATATATGGCAAAACCTGAAGTTGAGCATTTGAGTGTTGTAAAGAGTATCTTGAGATACCTCAATGGTACCACAAATGTTGTATTGTGTTATGGAGGATCAGATTTGACTGTTACTGGGTATATCGATTCGGACTATGCTGGTGACCTTGACAAAAGCAAATCTACCATAGGATATGTGTTTACTCTTGTTGACGGTGTTGTAAACCGGGTTTTAAAACTACAGTCTAGCGTCACAACATCTACAATAGAGGCTGAGTATGTTACGGCTACACAAGCCAACAAAAAGGTTTGCAGATAGTGATGGAGGAGTTTGGTCATAAACACGATAACATTCTCTTGTTCTGTGATAGTCAGAGCGCTCTGCATCTTGCAAAGAATCCAACATTTCATCCAAGGACAAAACACATACGGGTACAATATCATTTTGTATGGGAAAAGGTGAAGGAACACAACATGGATATTCAGAAAATCCACATAGAGGAAATAATGGCAAATATGTTGACGAAACCAATAACCGGTGGAAAATTTATTTAGTGTCGATCTTCTATGGGTCTAGCGAAAACATGAGCAACGTGACAAAGGCGAAATGGAAAGAAAGAATGAATACAAAAACAAGTGATTTTAAGTTGGAGAATGAAGAAAAATAATGATAAAATCACTTTTGACCAAATTTAAAGTTAGACACCGAAAATTATCGATTTTTTTTAATTTTGATTCAAAGTAGTTGGCCTCACACTATTGTGGTGGATCCCAAATTTGATTTTTGTCGGAAATTAAGGAGGGATTTTGAATAGTTCAAAATCATCCTAAAATTACAAAAACAAGAAGAAGAAAAGGAAAAACAAGTAGAGAAATAAGTTTTTTCTAGTTTTTAGGATTCTTCTTTTCGTTCTTGAAAGAGTTTTTTTCCCCATTGTAAGAGAAAAATACCAATGTTTTCGCCTTATAGTTTGAGAGAAATATTGTGATTTCTTAAGAGTGAGTAAAAGTCTTCTATTGTTTGTCCGTGGACGTAGGTACTTTGCCGAACCACGTAAAATCCCAATATCCCACTTTTTCATTTTTTCGTCTCTATTTTGTTGTCTAACAATTATTTATCCACGTCTGATCCTAACGATTTCCACTTTTCTACATCTTCTTATATTCTACGTAACCTTTTTTAGTTTCATCTTGATATTCATAAACTTTATAAAATTTGTAATATATTAAAAATTTAAATTTAAGTTATCACAAAAAAACAACACATTGAAACTACAATTAAGATGAGACATACCAATTCTCTTTTGAAATGATTCAATCAAAATTATTCAACCATTGTTTCGTGAATATGATAAAATATATCAATGATTGTACAATTTTTTTTCTAGATTTTGTATGTATAATTTGGATAGATGATAATAATTTTTAATATTGTGAATAATAACACCATGATCCCAAGAGAATACTTATGTGGACAATCATGAGATCAACAAGATTTGTGTAAATTGTCAAGCCAAAATTCATCTAGCAAACTAATTCTTTTTTTTTTCATTTTTTCTAGGATTGTACATTCAAGTTTTGAATATATTTACAATTTGAATTTAACAGATACAATTAATATAAATTTTAATAATTAATAATTGAATTTAAATCAATTTGGTTTTGATCCAAATGTAAAATTATATGGTTTGAATATAAAAATATAACTAAAATAAAATATGAACTCTAATGTATTCAACTAGAAATTGACCCGCGCTACGCGCGGGGAGAATTTTGGATGGTATATACATTTGTAACATATGTAATATAAATAGGCTTAAAGAGATGAAAAGGGGGAAGGAATTTATTTTATTTATTGCAACGATTTGTTTATATGTTACAAAATAGTTCTTTGTACACAACGTTAGTTGTTTTCGTTGTGCATTTGCCAGTATCATCTAGAATGAGTAATTTCAGTCCTTCTCTAGTTTTTGCTCTGGAAAGCGCCACATATAATTGTCCTTGACTGAACACTGGTTTTGGTAAATATACCCCAACTCGACTGATGCTTTGTCCCTGACTTTTGTTAATTGTCATTGCAAAACACAACATAACAGGGAACTGTTTTCTTTTGAAATTAAATGGCAAATTTGTATTTGTCGGAATCAAAGGGAGTCGAGGTATAAATACTTTGTCACCTGCATGTGTCCCGGTTATTATTTTGCCTTCGATTACATTTCTGCCAAGTTGGGTTATTTGAAGTCGTGTTCCATTGCATAACCCAAGTGTTTGATCAATGTTTCGTAAAAGCATAATTGGAGCACCTTCTTTTAAAGTTAGGCAATGGTTTGGAATCCCCGGGTACTTTAAGCAGTTCAAAAATTATGTATTATATAATTCATGCATTTCATCATCCTGAGAACCAATGTTGCATAATGAATCTGAACTGAAATATTCTTTACATCTACCAGGGATCTTTTGCAAGAGGGTTTCGTTAATTTCATCTACAATCTCATTCGTTGGACATAGTATTGCGCGTTCTGCAAAGAATGTTGTTTTTTTTGTATTCAGTTTTAAGGTTTGGATATACGTGATTTGCAATACTATCAATCGGATTTAATGTTTCTGTGATTAATAAATCAGTGGGAATATCTATTGAACATTCACCATCGTTAGGTTCATGCAGCGTTCCATCCCCTCCCTGTAGTATCCACTTTGAAAATGCCTGTAATTCGTTGAGATTTGAGGTACTGTTATTCAATTGTAAGCGCATATTTTGGGTTAATTTCAGTATACGACAATAGTTCCATATATATGAAGAGTTAATACATGCTTGAACTGTGTCATGTCTAGTCCCTTTCGTTATTACGGGTAAAATTTGACGGAAATCACCGCCGAATACGATTGTTTTACCACCAAAGGGTTTATTTTTTAGGAAAGGATTTATGCTGCTCATGATATCGCGTATACTTCTATCTAAAGCCTCAAAACAAAATCTATGAACCATCGGAGCTTCATCCCATATGATGAGTCGTGCTTGCTTGATAAGATCTGAAAGGTTGCTGTTCACTCTAATATTACAAATTGAGTCCTCATTTACGTCAATTGGTATTGCAAATCGTGAGTGAGCTGTACGACCTCCTTGCAACAGAAGTGAGGCAATACCACTTGAAGCGACATTTAAAACAATGTTACCTTTAGCTCGTATTGTTGTAGATAATGTTTTCCAGAGAAAAGTTTTCCCAGTTCCACCATGGCCGTATAGAAAAAATATTTGTCCTCTATTTTCGTCAAGCGTTTTTATGATTTCGTCAAAAGCAAAACGTTGTTCAGTTGTTAATTGAGATTTCAATTTCCTACATTCGATTTGTAAATTGTCGCGGTCATAGGCTAATTCTTCATGTATCAATCTATTTAGCAATGGCTGATTGGAAGTTTGTTTGGGGAACGGCATTGACGGGTATTCTTTGAGGGATTTGTTATTTTTTTGAAGTAACTGCTCTATTTCGGTAAGGGTTATATCTTGAATCTCTTCGTCGGCTATGTTCAAATCTGTAATGTTAAAGAAAGGATTAATGTATGTTACGTTATATATTCTTACGACAGAAGTATAATAATGCAAACCTGGTAATTTTAATAAGGCACGCCGTCTGTATAATACATCATCTGATAGATCGCGCCATGTGAGTAGCCAAACGTGATGCGGGGACGATAAACACTCTGTTGTTAATAACATTACAAAAAGAATTCGTAAATACGCTGGACTTGCCCAATTGCTTGCCTCTTTTATTGTATTGATATATTCTTCATCATCGTCTAAAAGACCTAACGACCTACATGCATCTTTAAATGTAGTTTCTAAATAACCATTGATTGTTCGAATATCCTCAAATGAAGTGGGACCATGGATTTTATTTAATAACATTCTTAAATAGTACAATTCTCCAGCAGTTGGATTAATGTGCTGTAATCTGCCAAATGCAAAGCCCCTTTTTCTGGCTGTCCAAATTCGATTTCTCTGATTCCAAATAAATTTTGTCGGGAAATCAGTGTAAGTCAATTGTCGTGCCTCTGAACTTTGAGCATTACATGTAAACCATTCAGTAAACATAGTTCTCTGCATATATTCGTCTGATGTTATGTCACATAAGTCGCCATCTTCTTCGAATACTATGTTTTGTTGTTCGGGTAAGTGGAATTTTAACGTCTCAACGGGGATACTTCTATAGTGGATATCAAATTTAAATATTCTCCAACAGGCTTCACAACCTGAAATGTATCTACAACTATAGTATTTTTTTATTTCATCACACGGTGTATATACGTTATTGTTTGCAGATGAAGTGATCACTGTAACAGCTTTGTCGCATCCTTTATTAATGTATTTAAATAAGTATTTAATAGCTTTGGTTTGATTGCACCATTCTAAATTGATATGAGCTCTGTACCTTAAAAGAAGGTAGGGATTGTAAGGCACTATATAGCGGTTATCTAATTTAATTCCATCTTTCATTACAAATCTGTCATTGTTTTCTCTTTTATAAACTGGATATCCTTCATTATTAATATAAGTTGACTGGTTAAAATTTTTTGGATATCTTTTTGTGCATTTCCCTTTTTCCATACACGGGGAAAATTTGTTTGCCATTCCACAGGGCCCATGAACCATCGTTTCTTGAACAGCATTGTATAATAGAGGATTTGCTGTAATATCTGGAATTTCTGCAGATATAATGGCGTCTATATCGTTTGATGTTGGGAGTTTCGATTGTCTTTTTAGGAATAACAAAATATGTGCGTGAGGAAGCCCGCGTTTTTGAAATTCAATTGTGTAGATAACTGCATTTAAAAAATTGGTATCGGTGGCTGTTAGGTTATTCTGATATTATGAGTTAATTAGATACAGAGTTTAAACTTACATGCGTTAATATCGCCGATGTGTTTGTTCTGTTTTAAGCCTGTTAATAACTCGTCAAGCTTAATTTTGAATAACCTTGTTAGAAGATCGGGTCTATTTTCTGAGGTATCGTCATAAAATTTTAGAATTCGTTGCAACTCTGGCCATTTAGGATTGCATGTCACTGTTAAAAATAAATCTGGAAAACCTAAATTTTTACATAAAACCATTGCATTTAGATAATTCTGTTTCATATAGCGCCAACTACCCGTGAATGAAGATGGCAAAATTACTCTCTTTCCAATATCGGATGCTATAGCGCTCCCTGAATGCACTGCACTTTGTATATTATTGTACATATCGCATCGCAAATTTTTCTGATGATTTCTTATATAAGAGATTATTTCTGACTCTACCATACAAAAACCATCGACAACAAATTGTTGAAAGAGTCTTCCAGAATGTAATATATGAGATGATTCGCTGATTCTTTCTTGAAGACGGTACGCCATAAATTCTCGTAAACTAATTCTCGTTCGGGGTTTAGCTGATAAAGAAGCTGTCATGCGTAAATTTAAATTTATGTGGTAACCATCTTCACCATGTGGAAATAAAAGTGGATATTGCAATGGAAGATAGGAAGGGTGCAGTTCACTTATTCTCATGTATTCGTTACTGTGCTTTTGTAAAATTATATCTCGCTCATTTAATTTTTCATCTAAATCTCCAACTATCAATGCAGCAACTTCTGTTGCC
>CM071863.1:3999384-4062031 GCA_036759665.1 Gynandropsis gynandra | reverse complement strand
ATATATTTAAATCTATAAAATTTTAAAACATGAAATCTAAGACATAGGCGGAAAATTTTCAGAGGCTATGCCAGCCGTAGATCCGTTTCACCGCATTGAAATACAGTGTTATCTATAACGGCCGGCTAGCGTGTAAAAGGGAGGGTTCAGAGGCTATGCCAACCATAGATCCGTTGCACCGCATTGAAATACAGTGTTATCTATAACGGCTGGCCAGCGTGTAAAGGGGAAGGGTCCGAACAGAAATGATAGTTAGCAAACATGCAGAAGATAGTGAACAACTCATGAAAAACCTTAGTCCAAACATAAGGGAAGACCCTTAAAAACTAAACATCTGCGCCGAATGAACTGGCATTACCCTCGAAAGGAACCGCATGCCCTGTGGCTAGCCGGGGACAACTGTAAGTTCATGGCGACCGTCAAATCACCCACGGAGAAAACGTACGAAAACGCTTGGGAAAAAAACCTTAAACCATAAAACCAACTTGAGGCATCTGCATTACCCCCACAGGGAACCGGCTACCGTCTGGCTAGCCGGGGAAAGCCAGCAATTAAAAAATTTTTAAAAAGGACGATGATCGGCACGGACCTGCATTACCCCGAGAGGGAACCGATTGCCCTCTGGCTAGCCGGAGGCAAATAATGGTTGCCATTCACCGGAGAGAAGAAGATGCATTATACATTAAAATTAAAATATAAAACAGAAGCAAGTATAAATACCGAGAGTGTGGAAAAAAACTAAGAAAAAAGGAAAAGTCGGCATTCGACATTGTCCCGCAAGACCCCAAACCCAAACAGGCGGCACATGCATGACCGCCGGAGGCCACTATCAGCCGGCTGAGGAGAAGCGACCGGGACGAAGAAATAACGAAAAAAAAGGAAAACTAACGGAAGGAAAAACTGCCGAGAAGCCTCATTATCTCGAAGAATCCCTACCAGAGACAGCCGACCCTTGAATGGCCGCCGGAGGTCACCATCACATGGCTCACCGGAGGGATGCGGAAGGAAGAGTTATTCTGAGAAGCAGAACGGCCGGGGAAAAAACAAATGGCCAAAATGAAGAGAGGGGGAAGTTGGAGGCCTTTAAATAAGAGAAAGAGAGGGAAGAAACCCTAAATTTTGATCGACGGTCCAGAATAGCCCTCAGGTGTCGGTGGGGAGATCCAACCGTTGGTTGGAGAGAGAGAAAGCAGACAATCGGACGGCAGCAACCGTTGGTTGGAGAGAGAGAAACCAGCCGATCGAACGGCTGGGAAAACATGCAGTCGCGCGTGCAATTAACGGTGCAAATCCAACGGCTGCGGGAACGGGTCGGGTCGATGACCCGCGTTTTTATCCGTTCAATCTGGGCCGTACACGTGCGGCCTAGTCGAATCGAACGGGCCTTCACCTGACACGTCTTTAGGCTGCACTGTTCATCCACTGCAAGCCTCTTAGTATATATATATATATAGATTATTGGATTTTTATTGATTATTGTTATCCTATAAAATTGTAAATAGATAATAAAATTGAAATTTCAAGTTATCAAAATGTTATAGAAAATCAAATATCACATGTAATCAAACTTCGGTGCTTAATATTATATTATTAATATATAAATAAATATTCATGTTGTTAATATATTATATGAATATTCATTTTGTTGATATTATTTCTTTATGTTTTTCAGATTTTTTTTAAATCCCTACACAATCAATTTTAAAAAGAAAAAAAACCTCTAGCATCCCTAGCTATAATGTTTTACATTAACTAGGAATATTATCCGCGCGATGCGCGGATTTAAGATATATTCTACTATATATTAAAATAATTTAATTTTAAATTTATTTTTTTTATATAAATTATATAATTTAAACAGTTTAAATAAATAGAATCATTACAAATAATTTCTAGAAGTTTAATATATACAAATATATAATTGTTATACAATTAAATACTTAAATTTTGAATTTTTATTTCAAAATATATCTTTATCAAAAGAAGTTTTAAGGTATTTAACAAATACTAACGTGAAATTGCGATAAATATTCTTCGTCTAAACAAAATATATATATATATATATATATATATTAAGACATGAAACTCAACATGATAATATTGAAGATATTTTTAAAATTTATGAATTTACTGAATTTTATTTCAGATAAATATATAAACATTTTATATTTTTAAATTATTTATTAATTTACTAATTTTATTTATTTACATGTATAATAACTAAAATATCCTCTAATTTAATATTTTGTGTTTCTTTAAAATATTAATTTTATTAATATATAATTGATTTAAGTAATTTATGAATGGTAATTAATATAGAATAAAAACAAAAAATTACTTTGATTATGTGGAAGTTTGAGAAAAAAGAATGCATAAAAAATCAATATCAAGTTTAATAATTTACTAAATTTTATTTTGAAATAAATCTATTTTATTTATTTATACTAAATTTTATGTCAAATAAATATATAACATTTTTTATTGTTTATTATTTATTAATTTTTACTTTTTTATTTATTTACATATATAATAACTAAAATATTCTCTAAATTAATATAAATATTTTGTGTTTTTTTAAATATTAATATTACTAATATATAATTCATTTAAAGTAATTTATGAATGATAATTAATGTAAAATTAAAAAAACTTTGATGATGTGGAAGCTTGAGAGAAGATAATACATGAGAAGCTTCCAAATTGTTGAACTTTTAATATATAGGTAATTAATGAAAGAAAAAACTTTGATGATATGGAAGCTTGAGAGAAGAGAATGCACGAGAAGCCTCCAAATCGTTGAACTTTTAATATATAGATCCCCTTATATATTCGACACAACCTATTCACATATCATCTTACAAAATTCATTCGATTCCCCCTTCAATTTTGTCAATTTCAGTCAATTCTCTCATCCGTTATATAAACTGTACAATGGCGTTAATCGACCCGAAGTCGACCTGATTTTGATCCGGGTTTGACCCAATTCTAATACCCGATTTTGACCCGTATTGTACCCGATTTTAACCAGATGTCGATCCAATTTTAACCCAATTTTACCAAAATTTAACCCGGTCCACTCTTTTAATCCGATTTCACCCAATTTTTACTCGATTTCACCGAAGTTCAACACGATTTAACCGAATTTTAACTATATTTCACTCAAAATTTACCTGATTTCACCCAATTTCACCAAAATTTAACCCGACTTCACCCAATTTTTACTCGATTTCATCGAATTTTAACTCTATTTCACTTAAATTTAACCCGATTTCACCAAAATTTAACCCGACTTCACCCAATTTTTACTCGATTTCACCGAATTTCAACTTGATTTAACCAATTTTTAACTCTATTTCACCCAAATGTAACCTGATTTCATCAAATTTTAACTCAATCTCATCCAAATTTAACTCGGTTTTACCGTATTTTAATCGATTTCACCTAATTTTTACTCGATTTCTACGAATTTAAACCCGGTTTCACTGAATTTCAACCTTATTTACTCACTTTTAACCTAATTTCACCGAATTTTAACCCAATTTCACCCAAATTTAATCCGATTTGTCCTATTTTAATCAGATTTTACCATATTGAAATCGAGTAAAAATTGAGTGAAAGCGAGTTCAATTTGGGTGAAAATGTGTTAAAATTGGGTGAAATCGGGTCAAATTTAAGCGAAATAGAGTTATATTTGATTAAATCGGGTTGAAATTCAGTGAAATTTAGTAAAAATTAGATGAAATCAGATTAATATAGGGTACAGCCAAGTTAAATTTGGATGAAATTGGATTAAAATTGGGTGAAATCGAGTAAAAATTGGATAAATCGGGTTAAATTTGGGTGAAAATGGGTTAAATTGGGTGAAATTAGATTAAATTTGAGTGAAATAGAGTTAGAATTCAATTAAATTAGGGTGAAATTCGGTGTACTCGAGTAAAAAACTGTGTGAAATTGGATTAAATAGATGAAATATGGTTAAATCTATATGAAATTGGGTTAAAATTGGATCCACATCGGGTTATAAATCGGGTATAATACGAGTCAAAATTGGATATTCGAATTGAGTCAAAATCAGATCGAATTCGGGTGAAATCGGATGGGTTAACGTCGTTACACGATTTATATAATGGATGAGGGAATCGACTAAAATTGACGAAGAGAAATCAGATGGATTTTGTAAGATGGAGGGGAATCAGCTTTGTCGGATAATTTAGAGAAAATTGGCGTAAAATAAGATAATTGGGGTGCGAGATGTTTTTTATAAGATTTTAATTTACCATCACTATTTTACATATACACGAAACGAACCAAAACACCATTATTTGGTTTGAGTTAATTAAATTTTAAGAAACCAAATGAAATGGTAACCCCTAATTATATATGTATATATACATATATTACACTACATATATAACATTGCATCATTATCACTGTGTTGCATTTAGGTTTTTCCATGGGACCCAATGATTGATTATGTGAAAATTTCACGGTATTTTATATTTGAATTAAAATGTGTATCATTCATTTACATAAACTGAAATTCAAGTGAAGTGAATGTATGTATTTCAAATGTATATTCACAAATATCTAAATTTGAAACAATTAGCACGTACTATTACAAATCAAATTTATTCAACTATTGTTTAGTGATTGTGATCACATCTATTGATGATTGTAATAAAAAATTATATAATTTTTATATATAATAGATCACAATATTTGTTTAGTATTGTGAATAATAACACCATGATCCCTAAAGAATACTCATGTATTGACATGAGAATCTACCAAAACTGTTGCGAATGGTTACAAATTCTATATAGCAAATAAATTAATTTTATCATTTACAATAGGTTGATCGTTCGATTTCGATTTGGTTTTCAATTCGAGTTTAATGGATATAATTAATTCAAATTTTAAATAAATGGTTACCAGATAATAACCAACTTTAAATCATTTTGGTTCGTTTTGATTTGATTGTACAATATATTCGGTTTGATTATAATAATAACAAAATTGACAAAAATAAAATCTAAATCGTGATTTATTCTATTATTTCAATTTTAATGTTTAATTTTCATTTAAAATTGTAAATATATGTTAATATTAAAAATATTTAAAATTATCAATATGTTTTACAAAATAAGATATCATATATCTATCAAATTTTCATACTTAATATTTATTATTAATGTATATAAGATAAATATCAAGTATGTTAATATAATCTATCTAGATTTTTAAGATTTGTTGAACTAATCGGTTATCTGCGATTTTTCGATTAATAACTAACTGAATAGAACACAATCGATTTTTAAAATATGTAGTGCCCGACCTTCAGTTCGGTTTTGTTAGATTTGAAAAAAGCGGACTAAAATGATCAACTCTAATCGATATACATGTGTATATGACATTGCATCTTGGTCTCTATGATTGAATATAGATCTCAGAATGAAACTCAATATTTGAATATTCGAAAATTTTATGGTATTCTGAATTTGAGTTCGGATGTATACTATTTTATCTGCATGAACCAAAACTCGTGGAAATGGATATATGAGTTTCAAATATACAAAAGAATATGTATCCTGAATCTAACTGTTAATTATACAAAAGTAATATATGTTTTTCTACATCACAAGACAACTACACTTTAGTAGATGTTGAAAAATTAAATGGTACTATTGTAGAATTAATATATATTCATATACCAAAACAATGAACAAGAAAATTTCAAATATGTGTATATAATAATTTTATTATTCAAACTTGATCTGAATTACTTAGTATTCAAATATTTGATTGGGGTTTATGATGATGAGTATCGTGTCAAGTTGGATCTAACAGGTAATTTTGGCCAACCCTGATTTCATGAACTTAAATGATTACCCCAATCCAAAATGTAACCACGACTAAAAAGCCTATTTCATTTATGGCAGAAGACCAATACGAGAATGTTAATTATCTGTTTAATTTTTTTAAAAGTTATATAAATTTTTGTTTTCAATTAAAAACATAATATATTGTTGAGAAACAAATGTAGAGCTGCTTGTAGAAACCATGAGTATGAGTTCTAAGATTAAAGTTTGTTAGTCGTGCCTTGGAGGCTTCTGTATAGACATAATTAACATATGTGTGTGATTATATATTTTCATTATTGACATTGTTAACAAAACTAATCATGACATTAATATGTATAATTACTGCAAAATATGAAAAAACACAGCACATAATATATTCATACCATTGCTATCTATGGAGACAAATTTATGTTAGAAAATGGTCAACTTGGATCAAATTCGGACCGATGATTCTCCTTCAAATCTAATCCGATTTTCATAATTCAAGATTCATAACACTCCATCGTTAGTCTTCTTTCATTAGAAGCAAACATTTTGTTAAAAACTTATATACATTGTATGAAAAGCCAAATAAACCATAATAGTATCAAAACAAATATTGGTTTTGACCTATCTAACTTCTAAATCATATTTATTTTAGAGGAATGATCCGTTTTTCACGCTTGAATAACCAATAGAAACCTCACAGAATTCTACACACAATGCAAAAAACATGAATAAATTTCATCAAATGTATAAAAAGTTATAATCAAATTAATTAAACCTAAAAGCACACCAACACAAGCCCAAGTACACCCCTCCACATCCATTACCTCCTCATCCCTACATCCAAAATGTTGCATCCTACGCCGTCGATTAAATAATATCTAACGGTGGATATTTAAATCTGGGAGGTCAGATCGATCCGCGTACTCTACGTTTCGACCAATCAAAATGAAGCGTTTGGACGCCGTCTCCTTCGCATCTTATTATTTAAATCCAACATTTCCGTTGATCTCGTCGTCCCCATCTGTTTCCTCTCATAAAATCTCGCATTTTGGTCATAGCGATCAAAGCTTTGTTCCTAAATCCCTAGATTTCTGCGAAATCGGTCTAAGAGATGTCGGCAGAGGAGATTAACGTTACGACAGTTGTGGATTCCGGTGCTGCTGACGCGGCGGTGGCGACGGAGCCGGTGGCAGAGAAAAAAACGGCGACTAAGGCCGGAAAGGGCAAGAAAGCCAAAGAAACAAAGGCAAAGAAGCCGGCGGCGAAGGCGGCTCCGAGGAAGCGAACTGCTTCGACTCACCCTCCGTACGAAGAGGTATGAGATTTGATTCAGGAATTTTGAATTTCGAATTGAATTTGTGTCACGAGATCTCGATATTGATTTGGGTTTTGTTTCGGTACGTTGTGTGATGCAGATGATAAAGGATGCTATCGTGACGTTGAAGGAGAGAACTGGATCCAGCCAATACGCAATTCAGAAGTTCGTCGAGGAGAAGCACAAGCAACTTCCTCCTACATACAAAAAGCTGTTGCTGCTCAGTCTGAAGAGACTCGTTGCCGCAGGGAGGTTGGTGAAGGTCAAAGCCTCCTTCAAGATTCCTTCGGAGAAGTCGTCTGCGCCGAAGCCGGCGCCGAAGAAGCCAACTGGAGCTGTATCCAAGCCGAAGAGCAAGGCTGCTGGTGCCGCTAAAGCCAAGGCAGCTAAGAAGGGGTCTAAGAAAGCAGCTGCTCCTAAGCCCAAGGCGGTCGCTGCGAAGAAACCTAAGCCCAATGCTAAACCTAAATCGAAGTTGGTAGCTGCCGTTTCGAAGGCCAAGAAGGCTGCTTCCCCGAAGCCGAAGTCAAAAGGAAGACCTGCGAAGGTGGCCAGGACATCCACCAGAACCTCTCCGGGCAAGAAGCCAGCTGCTCCGAAGAAAGCAGCGGCGGCGACCAAGAGGGCTCCGGCAAAGGCCGTGAAGGCAAAGACGGTGAAGTCTCCGGCGAAGAGAGCATCAGCGAGGAGGGTGAAGAAGTGAAAGTGGAATTAGGTAGACAAAAGAGGGATACATGGTAGCTTCTATAGGGTAGTCTTGTATAATTGAATGATCCTAAGGAGCTTGATTTTAAAACTTAAATCTGTTTTGGTATTAGTTTTTATTGTGTTTGAATCTGTTTTTCATGTAATTGATCTATGTTTGAAAGTATTATGGTATTCATAACTCATGCGATGGCTTCTTCTTCCTGACTTCTGTATCATTGTGTGTAAATTGATGCCTCAGCTTCTAATGATCCTTAAGTTTGGGACAATGTGTGGTGTGTGTTGCCTGTGAAATTAGGTAGGTTTCATTGTTGGGTCTTCTCTTAGCTGTTCTTTGGCTGTCTGAGGGATCTGCAAGAGACAATGGAGGTTTTGGTGAAGTGGGTATGGCTTCTCTCAATTTGTCGAGCTTCGTGGATAAGATTTGGGGGATTGAGAGCTCGTAAATCAAGTTTCCTCAGGATCTCAACCATTTTCTTTTCTGCACTCAATAATTTCAACTCTTAACAACTTCTCTTTCTATGAAATTCCAGCTTCCATAAGATATTTTGAATCTTTCCATCTTGAATCTTCGATGGTAAAAAAGTTGAACAAAAATTCGAATTCAAGAAGAAATAAGAAAAGAAAAATCTGGAAATTGTGGTTAACATATGAGAGTTTCCTGGGGATGTATCATAGGCCTACACGTGTCACCACTCCATTGGTCATCCCCACTGAAATTTTCTACGTATGTAGAAGAGGCAAAACAGAAACAGCAGCTTCTTCTCAGATTGTTCATTGTTGTTTACATCGAAGAGAAAGGCACTGTAATTGCATGTCTGGTTTCTAAACCCAGAAACGATATCACCAAACTCTCTTCTAATTATGGCTGCGACTAATATTTGAAAGCAACATATAAAAAAATAATGTCCTAAATCCTAAAAACATGGGCGAACAAAACCCTCTTTCATCTATACCTTCCAATTACGAGATCCCAAAAATCTGGAGTCTTTTGCTATATAGGAGCTGTGCATGTTGTTCTGAAATGGCCTGTCTGATTACACCGGCTACAGTGGACCACCCGCTTAATGCGGCCACCGTCCTCTGCCTGGCTTCGCCTCTTCCTCGGCCGTGACTGTGGTCTAAGGGTCTTCGGTGGTCCTATGACAACCTCGTCCTTATCTTTGTCTGATGATGTTTCCTTCCATAGAGCTTTGTCTGGAACTGGGTGAATAGTTTCAGCGTACGTCCTGCGGTAGTTTGCCACAGTGAAACAACTCTCTGTGAAGCGGTACACGTTTTGTCTGCAAGACAGGAGGGCTGCGACGGCGTGACTGCAAGGCAGACCATACTGCTGCCATCCACGGCACAAACAAGAACGATTGCGGATGTCGACTATGAAGTTTCCTTCGTTGGTCATGACTTCGAATTCTGCTTCGTTTGCTTTGTGAACTTGGTAAAGGTGAGATTGCTCGATGGCCTCGAGGACATGCCTTTCAGCGGAGGGAACAAGCATACCTGCCCACTGCATACTCATTTCACGGCGTTCATTGAACATGGTCATCAACTGCCGCCGGATACACTCCATCATTTGGATTATAGGAAGACCAGAGGCATCATGGATCCAAGTGTTAAGTGATTCACTTACATTAGCTGTTAAATGTCCAAATCTCGTTCCTTCAAAGTATGCCGTGGCCCATAAAGCAGGAGCGATGTTACGGACCCATAAGGCAGCTTCAGGGGATATCTGTTCGATCTCATGAATTTTTGTTTCAAACTCAAGGAAGGTGAGAGAATGTGCAGCCTCCCAAAGAAGGTTCAGAAGAGAAGGGTTGTTGAACTCCCTACGGAAGCATTCTGTGAGATGATGGACACAAAATCCATGAAATGCCGTTGGAAAATTAGCTTCAACTCCATCCACAATGAACTTCTCTCTACTCGACAGAACAGTGAGCTTTGGCATGTTCTCAGAGTTAATTTCAAGCAGCTGACGCAATTCCGAGAGGAACCAATGCCAGTTACTATCGTTTTCCTCATCAATAACAGTGAATGCCAAAGGAAAAACAGCACCATCTCCATCAAATCCTGTGGCAATAAGCAACGTCCCGAGATATTTGCTCTTCAGAACAGTTTTATCCAGTGCTATAAGAGGGCGGCAAGCATTTAGGAAACCACTAATTGATGCCTGGAAAGAAACAAATAACTGTTGAAAGCTCCCATCAAGTGGGTTCCCATGAACCACCGCAATGCTCCCAGGGTTTGTCCGTCTGATTTGATCACAGTATTGAGGGAGAAGGCGATAATCTTCTTCAAATGACCCACGAAAAGCAGCCATTATTCGTTCTTTTCCCCTCCATGCCTGCTTGTATGATAGTGTGATTCCATGAACTCGATGAATTTCCTCCAGTATCTCCTTAGGTTTGTAATTTGGATTCTCCTTCAGCCTTTCTGTTACAGCATCAGCAACCCATTGAACTGAAGCTTGATGATGACCAAGATGTGCAATACCACCACAAGTGTGACTCCCATGAATAGTCCTGATTGTAAAGGTTGGTACGCCAGGGAGCTTGGCACAGTGAACCCGCCAAGGGCAACTCTCGCCCGTGCATTTTGCCGTGAATCGAGTTTTGTCAGATTTGACAGTTTGCATCTCAAAGCGTAGAGCAATGGCTGCATCTCTTAGTGCTCTTCTACAAGCATGAACGTCCGCGAATTCCCTACCAATGGTCAATTCATGCTCAGGGGCTGTAAGCAGAGGCTGGGATTGAATGATATCAGGAATCATTTCTAATGGCTGAAAAAGGGTGGTGTTCGAGCCAGGTATGATATCCCTGTTCATGCTATGACCCACTGCCAACTGTAAGTTATCATTAAGCTCCTGAGATCCCATTATACCTAGTTTGTCATTCTCTGGTGTTCCAGAGTCATCATTATCAGGAAAAGAAATATCAAACGCATGGTCAGAACTTTCACTTTGGTTTTCACGAGAATTGGCCCCAGTTTGCCCGTCTAAATCTTGCTCTCCATGTATTCTTGAGTGTCTAAGAGGCGCCTTATGCTCCTGATCATGATTCCAAACCTCATTGTGCTCACGTGAAAGGCCCATATGTAGATTGGTCTCGTGTATTTGTTCCAATGCATAACTGAAGTCGTGACTAGGAAACCGTTCATGGTTATGCCTAATCCCTGCAAAATGTTCCTGTCTAAATGAGACATCCCGGTTTGCAGTAATCATCAGCTCCTGGTTTCCCATTTATATAGAATAACACAATATCAGATAGCAATGCAGAAACTATACGCTTGGAGAGGGTCTCGTTCACTGTGAATAAATGACCTGTCGATGAAGAAAACCCAAGTCTGAATTAGAACAAGGAAACCAATGCTGAGAGCAAATTCAAAACTATATAAATGAAGGTGATTAACACTGAAAAAACCTATCTTCTCTCGACCGCCTAGACCTCATTCAAACAATATACAAGCCGCATCCACGGAAAGATGGAGCCGAGTGGTGAGAATGATTTCACCCCCAAGCTTACCCCAACTAGTTCTTGTTTTGTGTTATTTTATTCTGCGTTATCACATTGTCTCCAAAGCCACAAATACACAGAGAAAACTACTACCCTTCAATTCTCAATAAATTGATGACAAGCTTACAGATCTTAGCCCAAACCAAACAGCAGTGTCATGTCGAGATGGTACTACTGCATCACCAGAGATTTATACACTATTCTTTGAATCAAACAACATCAATTAGATAGAAAAATCAAAGCTGGTCGCAAACGCAAAATGTTTGCCAGCGCAAACGGAGCGATTCATGGGTTCGGACACTCGAGGACGAAAACAACGTTCAAACCTTCAACAACCGTACCAAAATTCTAAAATTCCCAAACAAATTCTCGAGAGACACAGAGAAATAACAAAACGTGTCCCTACGAAGCAAAACCAAATTCAAAAGGATTGAAACTCACGGAGCGGAATTGGCGCAGAATCCACAACACCCAGAGAGGAATCGGAGAACGGAGAAAACGAGAGATTGAATCAGAGTTTGAAAGAGGGAAGTTTGGCGGGCAAGGTAGGGTTTAAGGGGGAAATCTGAGGAAGGAGAAGGGCAAAGACGGAGAAGCGATGGAAATAACGAGGGCTAAAAGGGCACAACCACAAACGTAGCGTAAGCCAGTAGGTATTCCGGGGTATTTTCGTAATTAAACATTGTCTTCCTATTCGGGGATACTATGATGTCATCGTCACATAAACCAGCCCATCCATAGCACTAACAATGGACATATCATTAATCATAGCAAATAAGGGAAAAACAAAAACTTAATCTTTATAATATTTTATTGGAAAATATACCTATTTTCTTAAACTATCGCACTTAATTCTATTGGTACTGAACTTTTTTTATACTATTCTCTCAAACTATGATTATTAATTTTATTTTTCTTTAAACTTTAAAAATTCATCCTATTTTCTAATCCGTTAAATATCCGTTAATTTTTCTTAAATCAACCTATTCTCTTCTAAACTATATGATTTCTAGTCTATTTTCCACCGAACTATATGAATTTTAGCATATTCTCCCTGAACTGTATAACTTCTAACCCATTTCCCTCAAACTATATGACTTCTAGCCTATTTTCCCCAAAACTATATAATCTCTAGCATATTTCCTCCCGAACTATGTCACTTCTAACCGATTCTAAAAAAAAAAAAACAAATTGTACATTTAACGTATTTTCAACATTTGAATTGTAATAAACGTAACATAATTTTTTTAACATTAACATATTTTTACATTTTTGTTATTATAAACATAACATTTTTTTATTTAATAATAACATAATTTTAAATTTTGGTTATTATAAAAGTAACATATTTTCTTTAATATTAACGTATAAATTTTGGTTATTATATTTATATTTTTAATGATTGATAAAAAAATATTTACAAGTTTTTGCCTTCAACTCTTGATTTTATAATATAAATATATTTGCAAGTAAAAAATAATATTCAATATTTGAATTCACACGTTTTATATTTTTATTATCGAATTGAATTATTCGAGTACTCATTTATTATTTGAATCGAATCGAGTCAAATGTTCCAAAAAATATTAGATCCTAATCGTACGGTACCCACTACATATAATCTAAACAAAATCTAGACGTACTAAATGGTATATAAAGAATAAAATAATTATATTTAATAGATACAATATATTTACAATTATATTTATATTATAAATATGCATATATTAATAAAGATTATTAGACACAATATATTTGCAATTATATTTATATTATAAATATGCATATATCAATAAAGATTATTATATTTAAATCAAGAGTTGAAGACAAAAACTTGCAATCATAAAAAATATAAATATATTATTTTAATATTTTTATCAATAATTATAACAATTCTAACAATTATTATATTATATTTTTATTTTAATATTTTTTTATCAATCATAAAAAAATGTAAATACAATAACAAAAATTTAATAATACGTTAATATTAAAAAAATATGTTACATTTATAGTAATCAAAATTTAAAAATATGTTACTATTAAATAAAAAATGTTACGTTTATAATAACTAAAATTTAAAAATATGTTACTATTAAAGAAAATGTGTTATGTTTATAATAACAAAAATTTTGGAAATGCGTTGAATGTACAATTTGTTTTTAAGAAACGGGAATAGTTTAGAAATCATATAGTTGGGAGGAATATGCTAAAATTATATAGTTCGGGGAGAAATATACTAGATGTTATATAGTTTGGGAGAAAATAGGCTAGAAGTCATATGGTTTGGAGGAGAAATATGTTGTTCTAAAAATATTTAACAAAAAAAATAACGGGACGGAAAGAAAAATATGATAAATTTTTAAAATTTCAGAAAAAAATATGATTAAATACGATAGTTTTGGAATAATATCTCCTTTTCCTTATTTTTTAATATTTAATATTTTAATTTTTAGAGTTTTAGACTATTATGACCCTAGAAATATTGATTACTTTAGGAAAAACATCATATTCCCCCTTTAAAATTATGCTTTAGTCCCATTTCCCCCTCGATTTTGACCATCATCTTATTCCCTCCTCGATTTTCACTTTTTATCCTATTCCCCCTTAAAAACCATGTTTTAGTCCTATTCCCTCTTTGATTTTGCCTTCATCCTATTCCCTCCTCAATTATCAAAAATCTGTCTAAACCCCCTCCGATTTTGACGCAATTTTGACCAGATTTTGATTTTAATTTTGACCCATTTTGACCAAATTTTGATTTTATTTTTGACCCAATTTTGATTATAAATTGTCCAATTTTGACCCAAATTAAGATATCAATTTTGACTCGATTTAATCCGAATTTTAACTTAATTTTGACCCCATAAAATTAAGTACGGTTTTTACTTAATCCGTAATTTTAACCCAAATTGACCCCAATTTTGACTCAATTTTACTTAATTTTAATCCAATTTGTAATTAATTTTAACCCAAATTTTACTTAATTTTAATCCAAAGTCGACCCCAATTTTGACTCAATTTTAACCCAAAACCGGTCCAATTTTGACCCAAATTAAGATATCAATTTTGACTCGATTTAATCCGAATTTTAACTTAATTTTGACCCCATAAAATTAAGTACGGTTTTTACTTAATCCGTAATTTTAACCCAAATTGACCCCAATTTTGACTCAATTTTACTATAAATCAAGTAGGTTGATTAAATTGAATAATTAACTTGATTTATCGTTAAAATTCGAGTTAAAATTAAGTACGAATTTTGGTCAAAATTAAGTATAAATTGGGATTAAATCGAGTCAAAATTGAGTCAAAATTAGGTCAAAATTGAGTCATATTTGGATCAAAATTAAAATTAAAATTTGGTCAAAATTAAAATCAAATTTGACTTAGTTTTGACTAAATTTGGACTCGATTTAATCTCAATTTATACTTAATTTGGATTAAGTCGAATTTTCAATTTATACTTAATTCGGATTAAATCGAGTCAAAATTGAGATCATAATGTGGGTTAAAACTGGATCGGTTTTGGGTTAAAATTGAGTCAAAATTAGGATCGATTTTGGGTTAAAATTAAGTAAAATTTTGGGTTAAAATTAGGTCAAAATTAAAATTAATTCAAAATTAAAATTAAAATAAAAACAAAATTAAAATCAAAAGGGTTTAAAATTAAGTACAAATTGGGTCAAAATTAAAATTAAAATCAAAATTAAAATCAAAATTGAGTTAAAATTACGGATTAAGTAAAAATCGTACTTAAATTTTATCGGGTCAAAATTAAGTAAAAATTCGGATTAAATCGAGTCAAAATTGATATCTTAATTTGGGTCAAAATTGGATCGGTTTTGGGTTAAAATTTAGTCAAAACTGGATTCTATTTTGGGTTAAAATTGGTTTCAAGTAAAAAATCGTACTTAATTTTATTCGAAATCAAATCAAGTAAGTCGATTAAATTGAATAATTAAATTGATTTATTAAAATTAAAATCAAAATTAAAACCAAAATTAAAATCAAAATTAAAATTAAAATCAAAATTAAAATAAAAATCAAAATAAAAATCAAAATCAAAATTAAAATCAAAATTAAAATCAAATTTGGGTCAAAATTGAGTCAAAATTAAAATCAAAATTGAGTCAAAATTGGATCAAAATTAAAATCAAAATTGGAGGGGGTTTTAGGTAGATTTTTGATAATTGAAGGGGGAATAAGATGAGGTCAAAATCGAGGGGGAAATAGGACTAAAATATGATTTTCAAGGGGGAATAAGATGAAAACTGAAAATCGAGGGGAATAGAATGAGATCAAAATCGAACGGGGAATAGGACTAAAACATGATTTTTAAGGGGAAATAGACTGTTTTTCCGTTACTTTGACAGTTCATTGACACGTTAAACTCAATAAAAATTAACCACATTATTTAATATGGATTAATTCAATCAGTAATTTTTTCATTTTAAAGACACTATTGACAATAGCCAATATTAAAACAAGAAAAAGACCAAATAAACTGTTCATATAAATTTTCTTTGAAATAATTTAAAAATCAATATATTTTAAAATATTTTTTAAAATACATAAATAAATGGAAATGAAACATAAAACAATGATAATAACCTAGAAAGTTAACATTATACTATATATCCAAAGTAAAAAGGTCTTAAAATATACGATTTCATATTAACTCGTTAAAATTTGTATATAGATATTAATCTCATCTAATATATACAAAATTTTATATAACATTATCTGATTAATATAATTTTATATACTGTCTCTTGTATTCAATTACTTTAAATTACGTATACTTACAATACATTCTACGACAATACATTCTCAATACTAAAGTTAATATCATTGTAATTAACATTTAAAAATTCGTAGCAAATTTTGATAACGTTTTTAAAACTTGAATTAAAAAAAATCATGGTGAAGAAATTGATTTCAAAACCAAAATGCGACAAAAGGAATTCTAAGATATCACCTTCTCACTTAACCTTTCGAGTTGAAGCTCTAAAAGCAATTCAGAAGCAACCTTTTCTATTGAAACCTTTTCTATCCCATTGCTGCTGTTGCTTCCCTTTGAAACCACACTAACTCTTTCCGAACCCCAATTTTCCGACAGCACTTCTCTGCAAAGGAAGTTGTCATCGTTGAGTTCCGCGGCCTTCATGAGATCGATGACTTGTTGTCTTCTCGCCACGTTCCTACCTGCACCAGATCCCATCGCAGTCGCTGCCCCAACCGCATTTGCTATCGTTAAGCTGTTAACGAGCGGCATGTTGCGTATGAATCCCAATGCAATAGCCGCCACGAAACTATCTCCACATCCAACAGTGTCAATTACGTCCACCTGACAAGCAATTAGAGTTTTACACAAACAGAGGCTGGCAAAGGCATCTCAATTTATATGAAGATTCGCAGATCCATATCAGTTTACTAAATCTTCCAAATTGAGAGCCGTCGAATTGAGGAAAAGAGCTCGGAGTTATATGAACATCAAATGAATATAACCAGCAAGATGATACCTTAAATGCAGGTGCCATTGATACACTGGACGTAGTGATCAGAATAGAGCCTTTAGAACCCATTTTAACTATCACCCACTTCGTGCGCTTTCCGCTCCTTAGAATTTCTTGTCCTGCCTGTACAGGGTTTCTAACGCCAGTCAAAGCCTCAGCCTGAGCACCCATTAAACAAGTCGGTGATCACGTGATCAGTTACATTCCGATAGAAATCGGCTAAACTATTCGACAGACATGCCAGGACTGTCCTAGAGTGCAGTGAATTGTGGGTTCAAACAGGAGTCATTTGGATGAGATACTGATACACTCACAAAGCCTAGAAAGGAAATAATGAACTGAATTGAACATGCTACAACAGAAGCATCGTACGATACCAAACACTTAAAATAAACAAAAAATATGTAAGGGTGATTTTCTTTGACATATACAGCATACCTCTTCTGATGTTAGAAGAAGAACATCACTCATTCTTATCAAGAGCGCAAGTGCTTTTTGCTTCTCAGGAGTTCCATTGGCAAGGCTCTTTCCCCGTGGTCCAGGATCAAAGAAGATATATGTCCCAACTTTTGTAGCATAATCTATGGTTGACGTAATAAAACTAGGGCTGAATTCATCAAAGTCATAACCATTGCAGAAAAGAACCTTTGACTGTCTAATCGTTGTCTTTACGTCATCTGACAGATTGGTTATCCAATTGAAAGCAGGCTCCTGATAAAAATCAGCTCGACTGAACATAGATGCATAAAGCCATCAGTTCTAGTGGTGAAGCTGAAAGAACTAAAAGAAAGGCATTTGAACATAATTACAAAGATATCATCACACACACCATAACACATGGTCAGGCTACACAATCTTTCATCATCATACATCTAACATTTGGTTCTGATACAAGGTTTTTACTTTGTACTCCAGAGAAACTCAAGAGGAAACGAAAAGGTACCTGCAAAATGCATGCCTCTGCAAAGAATCCACAAGAACCCAGCAAAGAAGAGTCTCACACTTTGGATGGGAATCCTTGGGATTCTTTTCTCTATTCATCTCAACCATATCTATTCCCTCTTCTCGGAGCACATCTAAAAGGAACTCTCCATAAATCTCATTGCCAACATGACCAATTGCAACACAGCTAAGCCCCAGTCTAGCAGCAGCTATAGCCATATTACAATTTCCACCAGCTTCCCAGTATTTCTATGAGCAGAACACTACAATCAAACTTCAATAATAGGACAAAGGCAGAAATATATGATATTTTTTAGGAAGATTAACAAGAACAAGAAAAAAAAGACAGATAGTTAATTGAAAACTTAAAGCATCTCCCAATTGAAGTGTCTTCTCTTCTATTATTTAACTCACATGGTAATCTGAAGTCTACTACTACAGAACCTAAAAGAAGCATAAGACTTTTGCGAGTTTACAGTCAAGTTCAATTAGGCGATGAAAGAACAGAGAAACAAGACGAAAATGTTAGAAGAGATAATACGACAAAAGAGAATAATATGTAACATCCATAACCTTATCTGGAGGAGAAGCAGATAGTTCCTCCATGAACGCCTCGCGTTCCAGGCGAGACGGCGGCGGCAATTCGGGAACATCGAGGACAATGTCCACACAGAGATTTCCCAGTGTTGCAACGTCTATAGATTTCTCAGGAAATATAACACCACTGACATTCTCTGAGGTCCGATCCCCAATGGTGCCGATGGAGGAATCGTGCCTGACAGGGGAAACATCGGCGGCGGCGGAGTTCTGGCAGAAGAGGCCGGCGGAGCTGTTCACATGGCGGTGGATAGGGAAAATAGGGAGGATGAGAGGATTACGGGTTTGGAAGGAGAAATTGGGGAGAAAGAGTGCGTGGTGAGGAGAGGAGGAGTGGAATTTGAGGGTTATGGCGTGCTGATGCATCCAGCTGAAGCGCGCGGGGAGAGAGAGAGAGAGAGAGAGAGAGAGAGAGAGAGAGATGAAAAAGCTTCGTAGATCCTCGAAAATGGCGGAGAATATCAGAGACAGTTACAGAGATTTTCCTCTTAACTCCTCACAATGTCTGATAAACCCTTCTTCCGACTCCCTCACCGCAGTTCTTCATTGCACCTTTTTTTTTTCAAAATTATCGAAAACAAATTTAATAACTTGCCCAAAAAAATCATTTTTACAGTTTTTGCAATAAAATATAACAATTATATTATTATTAGATCGGAATTTTTTTCTCTTAAAAAAGAAAAAATAATATCAATCTTCATGCATTACAAATTTAATCTTAGAAAGAAATAGATCTATCTTGATGCATTACAAAATTAATCCTAATTTGATAATTACAAGACTATTACACTAGTTTTGGAAAAACAAGAAGGCCACAAAATGAATGGAAATTTTTTTTATCTTTTTAGATTGTCACTAAATTTGGTAACAAATCTAAAATAATATTTCATTGTAAAGCATGCAAAAGAAATATATCGAGATTTTTTACATATTTTTTTTGAAAAAAATATACCGTAATCATATGTACTTCTCAAATTTGGGATCGGAGTCATATAAAAGTTAAACTCTATTGACTCTGAAAAAATACATTTATATTAAATGATATTTATTTTATGAATGAAAGTAATTAACATTGTTGTTTATATAATTAAAAATTAGTTTAAATATTTTTTCTTACACGAGATGCTAAATAACTCGATATCCATTTGGCGGCTCGATTTGGAGCAACACTGAACAAGAGAGGTTTGTCTTGTTTATCATGTCACTGTCCGAATCCGGACAGACATCACCTCTTTTACAAAAACATTTTTGTTATTTTGTTATCTGTATAAAAACTATAGATTCCAATATATTAATGGTCAAATTTATCACATATGTAAGAATATTAAGATCAACAAATATAATTAGAGATAATTATGACCGAAAATTTCGAAACTTAGATCGAAAATCTTGAAAATATTGTTGTATATAGAAGAATTTATGAATTCGGTGTTGGTTTATGATCCGGTTAACACATATGGTTTGCGGTATATCGAACCGTTAGTTATGGAATCAAAGAGTTTCCATGAACAACGCATCTTTTCAATGTGTTCCTATAATTTGAGTGATTAAATTCAGATTAATTGAAGGAGAAAACAACCTTTGGTCATTAAGAACCAATATAAACTTTTAGAGAGAGAAATCTCGTTATAAAGAGAGAAATCATAAAATATATTGTCGAAATGGTACTTGGACGATGGATAGTGGGTGATTTCCGTCTGTGATCTCAGCCCCGACTCTAGCGAACAAGTTCCGACGATCTCGTGGTTTTTCCGGTGAGTTCCGACACTAAATCGGTGAAGGTATGTGAAATTCGGTTCACGCTTCTGCACTCTTTGTTTACATTGGTATCAGAGCACTTGGCTTCTATTTTGGTATTTTGTGTGACTATAAAACACATAAATATTGTTTCACGAATCAATTCTCTGCAAATTTGAAGAGTGTTTAATCGATTAAACCTTAGTTTGTATGAAAATGGTAGATTCATGAAACTTGAATAATATGTTGAGATATTTTGCATGAATGTTCTGTAAAATTTGAGATGTAGAACTGATCTAAGTTGAGAGAATTTCACATACCAATATTTAAACAGAAAAAATTGTTTTGTTCATAACTTTCGATAGGAAAAACGGAATTATATGTTTTTGGTGTCTTTACGAAGCTTATGAAAAGAGATTTCCAATGATATATAACATGATTGATTTTTTTCGTGTGTAAAAAGTTATAGGGCTCAAAAATTTCGGCGATTTTTGAACAATCGTGTTTGTTCATGAAGAAGATGAAGTGACTGTCACGTGTCACATTTTGATTCGTCCAAAATGAGTAAAAATCTTTTTGATGTTTTATGATGAATCAATGGTTGAATTGAGAAAGTGAATATACCGTCAACTTCGTCTCGACCAGAGGATCCTAACTATGTCATTGTTTTGGCGAAACTAGATCGAAATTTGGGCCTATGGGCTCCACTTTCTTTCATCCCGTGTACTGTGTGTCCAATTTAAATGAAAATTTAGGATGTCACTCTGATTGAATTAATGGTAATTTTTCTGGATTTTTTTTCTGTAACAGAATAATTATTATAAAAAATTCATTATGAAAATACAATTTCGGGAGAAGATTTGTATTTTTTTCCCATAATTTTTTTCGAAATGTAGTAAGATAAAATAATGAGGTGTTTTGGATAAGTTTCGAGCTCATATTACCATTTTTTGTTTTTGTTTGTTTTATTATCACTTATATATTTGATTTAGTCGATCATTACATGTAAATTTTTTTTGTTTTTTTATGCTTTAGAATTACTTTGATCGAGTGGGAGTTCTAAGTAAGATAAAACACAGATCTTATATGAAATAAATGGTTTGTGTTGATGTGTTTTGTAGTACGGGAGATGATCGGGAACATAGTGAACTTTCAATCTCAGATTCATTAATCATAAAATCTTTTGGGTTCTTTGCAAAATTTTTGGTGTGTATTGTTTTAGGCGAGTAATGATAGTTTTCTCTCGTACTGCGAAACAGAAATGTCGTCTGCTTGTAAGAACATCATAGCTGAACTCAACCGAGGAGATAAGCAGGACAGTAACAATTATGATATTTGGCACCGAAAGTCTAGTACGTCCTCGAGGAACAAGAGGTGGAAGAGACTCTATTCCAGATCATGGAAGAGCCTGAGCAGGGCATTTCGGCTCAACAAAGGAGAGATCAAGAGGCTTATGTAGCTTGGAAAATAAAGAACAACATTGCTCGCATCACGTTGCTGAATTGTATGCAAGATGATCTTATGTGTGAGTTTGAAGAGTATGCCACATCAAAAGGGATGCGAGAGGCCTTGAAAGAGAAGTTTGGTGCCATATCGGCCACCAGACTTAGGAGTCTCAATTAGAGGTTTAATGATTGCAAGAAGCGCTTAAACCACACTATGAGGCAACATCTTAGAATCATGTCAAACCTAATTAGAGAGCTCAAGGCAGTGAGTCAGATTTTATCTGATGAACAACAAATCCAAGATGTTATCTGTTCGTTACCTGATTGTTGAAACCACATGAAAGTTCAGATGACACACAATGATAATCTCAAAACTTTTGGAGATATAACATGCCATCTTGAGTTAGAGGATAAGCGTCTAGAGGCGGCAAAACCCTTTAATGAAGCCAACATTGCTAAAAACGAACTTGTACAAGGTTTTGGGTTCAAAGCGAAAGAGAGGTGACAATGGGAATAAGGCTCCCAATCAAACTCAGACTAACAAGGTGAGAAAGGGTGCCAAACGTGGCAAACACAGAGGCAAAAAAGACAAGACCAAAATGAAATGCTACAATTGTGGTACACTAGGTCATTTTGCTCGTGAATGCATTGAGGCAAAGAAGGTATTTTCCTTAAGCTCTACTTGTGATTATGCATGTGTTTCTAGTTGCGTAATGCTTGCTGAATCTCATCCTATGTGGATTGTAGACTCATGAGCCACCGACCATGTAACTAGAGACCGAGGAGAATTTGTAGAGTTTCTTCAGATCCCTAAATGTGCAAGATGGTTATATGTAGGAAACAACTCCAAGGTTGTGGTACTGGGTATCAGTACTTGCCAGTTACGTTTACGTGGTGAGCGGATTCTCACATTACATGACGTATTGTATGCTCTTGACATCCGACGAGACTTGATCTTTGTATTGGCTTTGCTCAAGTTAGGTTTTAATTTGAACTTTCATGATATGTGTTTGGATATTTGTTTAGGGTCTGATTTGTATGGTTCTGGTTATGCTTGTGATGGTTGCATGGTACTTGATTGTATCTCTGACACATTTTCTTGTAATGTTAAGGATTGTTTTTCATTTGTCACATCAAGTAACATTAATGGTAATATGAATACGTGGCATGCTAGACTCTGGTCACATTGGTGTTGATCGCATGAAAAGATTGGCTAGACAAGACCTTATAGGCTCACTCGTCATAGCAGATCTAGACATTTGTGAATTTTTTTAGCTGGAAAAGCAACAAGGAAACTATTTGGTAAAGCAACTAGAGCAGAATTTCCATTGCAATTAGTTCATTCAAACATTTGTGGTCCGTTGAACGTGTGGCGAGGCATGGTGCCTCATATTTCATCACCTTTATAGATGATTTCACTCGATTCGGATATGTATACCTGATTTCTCACAAGTGTGATGCACTAGAGTGCTTTAGACGTTACATCACCATGGTCGAGAATCAATTGGATAAAAAGATCAAGTGTTTGTGAACAAATCAAGATTGTGAATATCTATCTGAGCAATTCAAGGAATTGTGTGATGAAAAAGGTATTGTCAGGCAGCTGACAATTCCAAACACACCGCAACAAAATGGTGTTGTAGAAAGGAGGAATATAACCTTTCTTGAAATGGTTAGATCAATGATGGCACACGCTAATCTCCCCATATTGTTTTGGGGAGTTGCATTGTTGGCTGCAACTTATGTCCTTAACCTAGTACATCTAGGTCGGTAACTTTCACACCTTGTGAGCTATAGACGGGCCGAAAATCTGACCTCTCTCATCTTAGACCTTGGGGGTTTGCTGTTTATGTTCGAGATACTTCTCATCCTCACGGGAAATTAGGTCCTAGAGGTAAGAAGTGTATCTTCATACAATATTCTGACCATTCAAAAGGTTATGTGCTTATTGGTCATATGGAAATGTAACTGAGATTGAATCACGAGATGTTACATTCTTAGAGAATGATTTCTAAGGCGGTGAGATATTGACTAAGAACATCATATTAAAGAGATAGAAGATCATGGTAATGCTCCTATAGCTAACCAATTGCTTGAGGTTGATAAAAATTCTTGTGAATTATCTCAACCTAGTGGGATGACAAGATTGGTTAATGATTCTATGAGGATCGTCACAAGAACCAGAGTCTGAGTTGCGTAGAAGGAATTGAGGAAATATACCTCGACATCGTTTTGAGATCGAAGGAGAAGCATTTATGGTTGCTCCACATGATGACTTAGAGCCTAGAATAGTGAATGAGTCTCTATCTTGCCCCAAACAAGCTGAATGGAAAGTTGCGATGGAAGAAGAGTTAGAATCGATGAAGGCAAATCAAGCCTGGGACTTGGTTGATCTTTCGCCTGGGCGTAAAGAGATTGTAAATAAGTGGATTTTCAAAATTAAACGTAAGACGGATGGATTCATTGAAATGTATAAGGTTCGCTTGGTAGCGAAAGGATATACTCAAAAAGGTGGTATTGATTATGAGGAAATGTTCTCACCTGTGGTGAGGTTTGCCTCAATTCGCCTTATCATAGCCATAGTCGCAACATTATATTTAGAACTACACTAGATGGATGTTAAGTCTGCTTTTCTAACGGTGAACTGGAAGAAGAAATCTATATAGAACAACCAAAAGATTTCATTGCAGTAGGCGAGGAGCACAAAGTTTGCAAGCTCTAGTGTTCAATATATGGCTTGAAGCAGTCTTCCAGACAATGGTGTTTAAGATTTCATCGAGGCATAACATCTTATGGGTTTAAGATGATCTACGAAGATAACTGTGTCAATGTCAAGAGGATTAAACATAGTTTTGTAATTCTATCTCTATATGTTGATGATATTTTGTTGGCCGAGAGTGATATGAAGTTTATCTCAACCATTAAATAATGGTTATCATCTCATTTTGATATGAAAGATGTGGGAGAAGCTGATTATGTACTTGGTGTTAAGATTCACCGAGATCGTTCGAGGAGGTTAATATCTCTTTCACAAGAGTCGTACATTCGTGCTATCCTCGAACGATTTAAGATGCATGATAGTAACCCTAGCGATACTCCTGTCGCGAAAGGTGAAAGCCTCAACCTTAAAACGTGCCCTACGACCTTAGAAGATAAGAAATAAAAAAGTTCCATACGCTAGTGCTATGGGTAGCTTGATGTATGCTATGATGTGCACACGCCCGAATATTTGTTATGGCGTTGGCTTAGTCAGTCGCTACCAGTCGAATCCCGGAAAGAAGCATTGGGAGGCAGTTAAGAGGATTTTCCGATACTTGAAATTCACCATGGACTATTCCTTGTGTTATGAAGGAAATGATTTACGCTTGAAGGGCTACACTACTTGAAAATTGGAAATTAGGGACGGAATTTAGGAACCGACATTTCCGTCCCTAAATTTAGAAACGGATTAGACACGGATTAGGGACGAACGATGAAATCCGTCACTAATCCGTCCCCAAATTTGGGTACCGAGGAGTCGTGTCTAATCCGTTTCTAAATGGGAACCGATTAGACACGGCATACCATCCGTCTCCAAATTTGGAGACGGATTTGAAACCGTCCCTAAATTTAGGACTTCAACAACAGATTTAGGGACGGTTTAGGGACGATTTTTCGGAAAATTACTCTCTTAGTCCCTAATCCGTTCCTAATCCGTTCCTAAATAATCTATTTAACCCCTCAACCATTGATCCGTTTTTCATAAGCTACTCTCATATTTTTCACCCCATAACTTCTTTAGTGTTTGCGATATAATGGCATCTTCATCAAGATCGAACATTTTCGATTCTAGACAATGGATGTACAGAAGAATTGATCCAGAATCTCAAAGCGTATCGAAAGAGTTTATAGAAGGCGTCACACAGTTTATGACAATGGCGACGAATCAACAAGTTTACAAAGAAACGGGTACGTTGGTTTGTCCATGTGTGAAATGCAAGAATGAAAAATTTGTTAATGAGAGAACTGTTTGGAAGCATCTTTATTTAAGAGGATTTACCCCGAATTATTTCATGTGGTTATGTCATGGAGAAAAATTTGCACCACGATCTAGTAATGTTGTGGAAAACTTTAGGGGCACTATACATCATGATGAATTTGAGTCTTCTCAAGATGTAGAAATGAACCCCTATGTGGAAATGGTGCAAAATGTATTCCGTGAAAGAAACGAAAATATTGAAGAAGATCCGAATGAAGAAGCAAAAAGTTTTTTTAATATGCTAGAAGGTGCTAGGAATCCACTTTATGATGGTTGTAGGAGTGGTTTATCACAGTTATCTCTGTCTGCACGTTTGATGAATTTGAAGACTGAAAATAATTTGTCTGAGAATTGCATGGATTCGATATTGCAATTAGTAAGAGATTATTTGCCAGAAGATAATAATGCAGTAGACTCCTATTATGAGACAAAGAAGATGATGCGATCTTTGGGTTTATTGCCATATCAAAAGATTGATGTTTGTCAAGACAATTGCATGATTTTTTGGAGAGAGACATCGGAGATGAGTAATTGTCTATTTTGTGGAAAAGATCGGTTTTATTTAACAAAGAATGGAAAATCGGTTCCGTATCGTCGTATGTGGTACTTACCAATTACAGACAGATTAAAAAGATTGTATCAATCTGTGGAGACCGCAAGCGACATGAGATGGCATGCTGAGCATTCAAGTCAGGAAGGAGAGATGTGTCATCCCTCAGATGGTAAGGCTTGGAAACACTTTAACAAGGTATACCTTGATTTTGCGGCTGAGAGTCGAAATGTCTATTTAGGCCTTTGTACCGATGGTTTTAATCTATTTGGGATGTCTGGAAAGAATTATTCATTGTGGCCAGTTATAGTGACACCTTACAACTTACCACCGGATATGTGCATGAAACGAGAAAGAATTTTTGTAACAATAATGATTCCCGGGCCTAATCATCCGAAAAGAAGTTTGGATATATTTCTTCAACCACTTATTGAAGAATTAAAAGAATTATGGAATGGAGTTCAAGCGTACGATGTCTCGAGGAAACAAAATTTTATGTTACGAGGTGCTCTCATGTGGACAATATATACGAGGAACCAATAGATCAAGTACAACATGACGATCCACATATATACGAGGAACCGACAGTGGAAGAAATTTTAGCAATGGATGAAGAGCGGCGGAAGCTTCCGCTTATAGACCCAGACCCTCAATCCGGCGCACTATGGTACGTATACTCAATTTCAAATATCAACTATAAATAATTAACTAAATGTTAATTTATCCGTAATTGTGATTTGTAGGTTTGGCATTAGGCAACTTAATCGGCAAATAACACTTACGATAAAAGCTGATTTGGATCGGTTTTGTTACAATTGGACACATACCGATCCAGAAATTAAGGAACGATGGTGGAAATCATTTGTGGTAAGTTTTAAACAATTTTAAATTTTATCAAGTAATTTAAAGTACAATTTAAATTTAATAAGCTTATTATTATTTCAGCAAAAATATTATTGGAATCCCGCCATTACCGGACTAGTAAAGTCCGAATTTGAAAAAAATGCGGCATTGCGTCTCAAGTCTATCGTAGGGAAATTGCACGCAAAACGATGTGAAAAAGGAATGGCCGCAAAACCCCTATGGATGTCGGAAGATATTTGGAATCAGATGTGCGCACTTTGGGATTCCCCAGAATTTAAGGCAAAGAGCGAGCGAGCAAGTCAATCCCGACGTTCTGATAGAGCGGGATACGGGATGAGCGTGCACACGGCAGGATCTCGTTCTTTTGCGGAAGTATACGAAGATCTGGTAAGTTTTATTCAACTTTATGCATTTATATAAAATTTACATTTTATTAAACTACGTCTTTTTTATTTTTTTTTGGCGAAAGAGAAGGGATACGAACCACCGTATATAGAATTGTTGGAACGTACACACGTTAGGAAGTCAGATGGTTCGTGGGTGGATCCTAAGGCGAAAACCATTCACGATGAAATTCAAAACATTGCATCGGAGCGAGTATCGCAAATTCCCCGAGAGAAGACGGCTCACAAACTACTCTTAGTCAGGAAGAGTACAACGAGTTGTATCTCGAGGTAATAATTACATTCTACTATGATCTAATTTCATTATTTAGAAATGTTATTAATTCTTGGTATTTGTTTTACAGCAAGTTACGCCCTACAAAGGTCGTATTTTCGGACTTGGAGCAATGTCCTCAAAGCATTCAACTTCATCCAAAGGTAAAGAAAAAGTGGATTACGAGCTCCGACATCAAATGGACGAAAGGTTCCAAGAATCCGACAGGCGCGTAGAACAAGCACTAAAGGAGGCTGAACTATCAAAAAAGCGTGCTGAACGATCAGATAGGCGTATGGATAAGCTTCTGCGCATGATGAAAGCGCAAATGCCTAACATCGATTGGGATGCAATTCAGAGCAGTGATTCCGACGAGGAGTAATCGGACGGCTTAGGATTAGTATATGTAATCTGAATGTAATGTAATCGAACTTTTAAAAATATGTAATCAGAATGTAATGTAATCGAACTTTTAAATTTATGTAATACTAATATTTATCTTTTAATGTAATTGATTAAATTTAAAAATTTTAATTTTTTTTATTTAAAAAAAACATTGGAAACGGAAGTTTGCCGTTTCCAAATTTGGAGACGGTTTGTTGTCCGTTTCCAAATCCAGGGACCGATTGGGGACTATTTTTCCGGTCCCTAATTAGGGACGGATTTGGGGACTAAATTTCCGTCCCTAATTAGTAACGGATTGGAGACTGAAAAAAATTAGAGTCGCGCGATTGGATACTACCACTGGTCGTCTCTAATCCGTCTCTAAACTGGTTTAGGGACGGATTGGGAACCGATTTTTCGGTTCCTAAAACCTGTTTTTCTTGTAGTGCTACACCGATGTCGATTGGGCTGGCGATGTAGATAAGCGAAGAATCAACATCGGGATATGCTTTATTGCTTAATAGTGATGCAATCACTTGGAGTATCAAGAAACACTCATGTACAACTCTATCCACGATGAAGGCTGAGTTCATTGCGTGTTCTTCTTTAGTACAAGAAGTCATTAGGGTAAAGAGGTTCTTGCAGAGCTTAGAGGTTACTGAGGAGACCTCGAACCCCATGACTATTCATTGTGAAAGTCAGGCTTGTATTGCCTTTGTGAAGGACCAGAAGTATCTTGGAAGGACAAAACACATCGTCATTCGACAACACTTTGTGAAAGATAATGTGACAAAGAAGGATGTACTCCATAAGTACATTCCTACGCATATGATGGTGGTTGATCCGTTCACCAAACCTATCTCTAGAGATGTTTATGAGGCACATGTTCGGTCTCTAGGTCTTCGTAGATTTTGATGTTTGCACTAGTGGATCTTTGTTACTTAATGTAGTAATGATGTATTGATTGATATTTGAGTTATCTCATGCATTTGTTTTCATTACTTTGCACAATTACACACATTGTAAGAGTATGTGACCAAGTTGATATTGGTTCTCTCACATGAACAATCGCCTCAATATCTGTGTGATAGTTTGAGATGAGACGTGATAAATTTGGGGATAGTGGGAGTATGCCTACGATGGTTTACCAGTATCGCCTTGACAAAGTTCAAGATGAAGTCTTGATGTACTAGAGAAGTATAGACCTATCATGATTAGCCCACATAATCATGCATACTTGGTAGAGCGAGATTTTAAGTGATGATTAGGCGTTTCGAGAGCGATTTAATTGGCTACTTAATCTGCATGGTGGTATTAGTTTTTTTTTACATATGCTTTTGAGAAAAGAGATCACCACTATGACATGTAAGTCATACTACATGTGTTTGGCGACCGTAGGAAGTGAGCGACTAACTTTAAGAGATCTCTTATCCCTCAAATGTAAGCTTTTAGAAACCTATAGGGGTTTCATATTTTTTCCTTTGACTTTTATCGATATTCTGATGGGATGGACTAATGTTGCTACTTTAGCATAATTTCGATGGTGATGGAATAATTATCCTTATAGGTCATGTCTAGGAAAGCGATTAGTTTAGAACGAAAGAGCATGAGTATGAAGGGAAAAACTATTTGTTTTACATTGACATATGTGTTTGTTGGTCGACCGCTATATCGCTTTAGTTGAGCTTGGACATAGTTGTGAACATATGATGAAAAAATGAGGTCTAACGTAGTTTTTTAGAGATAAGATACATTGAGACATATGTAAAAATCCAATGATTTGGGACAAGCGAGACTTGCTAAGTTTTTTTAAGGGTAATAATCGCTATAGTATCCCTAACATGTGCATAGTTGAGCTTCCGAATGCAGGTGTACTCGCAAGGGTCACACAGTTCATTTGCCATATGATTCTCAGACTTTGGTGTTTTGATGTTTATCTCTTATCTCTTGTGTATAGTATACCTCCCACCATGTCCGAGTGAGAGATATTGGCTTATGATCCGGTTAATGCACATGATTTACGGTATAACGAATCAATAGTTATGGAATCAAAGAGTTTCCATGAACTAATGTATCTCTTCAATCTGTCCCTATAATTTGAGTGATTAAATTCGGATCAATTGAAAGAGAAAATAAACTTTGGTCATTAAAAACCAAGATAAACTTTTAGAGAGAGAAAATATCGTTCTAGAGAGAGAAAGCATAAAATACATTGTCGAGAGGGCATTTGGACGGTGAATAGTGGGTGATTTCCGTCTATGATCTCAGCCCTGACCCTAGCGAACAAGTTCTGGCGATCTGGTGGTTTTTCAAGTGAGTTCCGACACTAAATCGGTGAAGGTATGTGAAATTCGATTCACGCCTCTGCACTCTTTGTTTACATTTGGGATATTAAAAAGGAAAAAATATGACCGTTTAAAAAGACAACAAAAACAAAAACTATGATTAACTTTGTACTCAAATATAAAAGGACAGTATGAAGAAAGTAGCACTAGTTTGAAGTTGCTTCTTGAAGCTTAAGAATAGCATCAAAACTAAAAGTTTCACCTGCTTCAAATGTTTCTTCAAGTTCTTCATAGCTCTGTTCGATTCTCAAATCTTTCCCAACGTTTAAGCCTTCCTGCAACGAGCATCAAACAGTCAAAGCAGCCCTTTGTTAATCGAAAGAGAACCTGATAAATGTGATTTTGTTTACCTTTTCAACATATTCTGCAATAGTAGAATTGATTACTTTCTTGATCACCTGCCTGTAAACTTTTGATGCTCCAAGAATCTCTAACAAAATATCTCTGGGTATCTGCCAAATCCACAAGTTGATTAACAACTCCAATGAATCCTCAAACTATATCAAATTCAAGAATTGTAGAAGTGAAATAATGAGCACTAAATGATTCAGAAGTAATGACTTACATTTGGGGTCTTCCCTGAAGTGCCCAAATTGGTAATAAAGAAGGAAAGAAACAACAGAATCAAATGTCAGATAAGCAATGGTAAAATACCAAGAAGTTGGAGGATCTAATCATAATAGCCCATATTTCATGATAGAACAATATATGCAGAATAAAATTTGCAATGGTTTTTTACCTCCTTTAACTCTTCGGAATCCTGGAATTGGTTGAGCTGCAGCTACCATTTTTGCAAACACATTATCGAATATTGCCTGAGTCTTTTCACCAGATACTTCTACATGAATCTGTTCAGTATATACGTACGATAAGCTGGGAGGGAATTTGATCTCAAGATATTGATATTTCATAAGTCACCATGCAGAAAGGAAATACATTCTTATGCAATAACAACATCATACCTTCAACTCTTTACTGTTAACAGTTTCAGAGGTGGTAACCATAACTTCTTCATTCTTAGAGGAAGAAGTTTTGACGTCGCCCACATCTGTAAAAACAAATACAAACAAACCTTAAAGAACAGAAGAAAATTAAAAAAAAAAAAAAACAAAAGGAGAGAAAATATAACACCAGATTTAGACCTGATGGAGTGGCACAAACTGCCAGACGCTGTTGGCACTTTGCCCTATGAAAATGGGAAAAGAAATTCCATTGAAAACATTATCGTCTCAACAACAACTGTTTTAGGTGTGGTATCAGTCAGGCTTGTGATCTTTGCTATTCCAAGCTTCCCATATCAATTAAAACCCTTTTTCATCTTAATTCTAAATAATGTTCCAGAGCTCAAGCAATGTCGCTCAAGAGATATAAGCAGCCGTAAACAACACAAAGCCAAGTTTTAAAACTAAAAGCTTTTTTCTTACAGAAAAGAGGGAAACGAATAACATTAAACATGTTATGTAGCCAGACAAAACCCAGATAAATGAACATCCAAATTGCTTTTAAGACCATTAGGACCTAATGATCTATCATCTGTATCAGGAATTTACCTTCTATTGAAAATATCTGTCCCAATGTAACTTGATTGAGAAGGGAAACATGCTCTCCTGCAAGCAAATTCAAGTCTTTGTTTCTGATGTGTTATCTGCAAAATGGGAAGGGGAAAATGATGAAGAAATGGAAACTGGGTTAAAAAGAAAAGCCAAAAACATAAAAGGGGTCTCACAGTAGAGTTGAAGCTGAAGAGTGAGAGGGTATTGATGATTGTAAGCATTATAAGAAGCTGCAGAGTCAAGGGGCTCTTCACTCTTTGCGCCAATATAACACCCTGATAGATCCAACAGGATCAGAGGCACATTAGCAAACAAGAAATTCACAAACATAACATTGTTCAAGTCTTCGTTTAAAGCATTGTCAAGAACATGTCCCGATGGTCATTCACGACAATTCAAGCATTTTACAAATACAAAGAACGTCCATTTGACATTTCCATTAACCTAGCAGATGATCTTTTTACAGGTAACTCCAACTACTTCACCTACTTATTCTACCGTATTCACAACTCCAGTCTCCATTACTATTTTTCGGAGAAGAAAAAAGAGGGATGGTGGTGCCGAACGAAGCTAAACAATCGAAGCTTTCAGAATTTAGCATGGAAAGCGAAATTGAAGAAGACCCATTTCAGTTCTGCATCCATTGACCTCAAGACAGGCTTCACCGAGAGAGAGAGAGAGAGAGAGAGAGAGAGAGAGAGAGAGAGAGACGTCACCTGGCGACCGGCGACTTGGAACTCCGGCAACGACGCACGAGACCGAGGGAGAGAAACGGCGGGGGTTGGGCGATGAACACAAAAACAGAAAATTAAAGGATAATGTCAACACTTTAATATATATATACAGATTTTGAACGGCTTCCGACATCTTTGAAGTTGATGTTTTTTTTCTTCCGATGAAGAAAAAATTATGTTGCCAAGTGTACTAAGAAGAAGAGCCAGCATCATCATGAACTCGGATTTGTTTCTAACCTTAGCTCCTTAATTCATTTTTTTTTCATATACTGTTACACGATTAATTGAGATTTAATAAACGCACATAATCTAATTCGTATAATTTACATATCAATTTATACACACAATTTGGAATCTGTAATCTTAAATGTATACAAATTGGACAAGATTATAAATAATTATATGGAATCCAAAATAGGAGGGAGGAGAGAAGGGAGATGGCTATACATGATGAGACAGTACTCTCTGATAATATACAAAAGAAAAAGCTGCAAGGTATGTGAGATGATCAGAGTCCTCTACCCCCAAAGAAAAAAACACCCCTAAATCATCATCATCATCATCATCACCATCACCATCATCATCATCATCATCATCATCATCATCATGGTTCAAACTCAAACACTCACAACACCAAAAGACCAAAGAAGAAGAAATGAAAAAATTGGAAGCAAGAGATCTACTGGATGATGGAAGTACCCTGCAAAACATTGCATGCAAATGCCCCCATCAATAGTAAAACCAAATGTCATGTTGAGAAGACAACAAAGACAATGAAACATGACTTTACCATGATTTTTAAGTGTCTGAGAGGTTGGCAAGGCAGGCAAAGACATCTCTGCAAATATTATAAGGAAAAGAACATAAGCAGCAGGAACAGAGCCGTTAAGCAAATCTGAAGTCAAGGATCAAAATGTTACCAGGAGCACAAAGAGACAATGATGACATTGAGGATGAAGATGGCCATGGAGCTGCGATGTTGTCTGTCAAATCGCAAGTAAAGCTGTAGCCTGTTGTGTTGTCAAAGATCAAGTCTGCAGGATAGCTCCTAAGAAGACACCCTACATCCAAATGGTCAAACAAAGGTTAACACAGTGTCATCTGGTGGATGACCTACATCGACAATATCACTTCATGGCTTTGAAATGACTCGAACCTTGCTGCATTCCGTATGCTGCCCGTCCCCCCCCAAAACCCATGAAACAGAAATGAGAAATGATTTCAGTCAGGGAAAGGCTTTCTATGAGGTGGAAGGAAAGACAGTATAGCAACTGAAACTATATTAATTACCTTGGACACTAAAATCTTTCAGATCAACATCACAAAGCTCATAAATATTTGTCATGACACCGCCTTTCCTTAACATGGAGCCGATAACTGTGGCGCAGACTATGGCCTGCTTATTTGTTATTAGCATTTGGTTCTGTATCCCAGAAATGTATGAATTCAACGAGCTGCAGCAAGAAGGGCTTGGAGCAGCTACATTCTGGCAAGCTTTAATAACTTCTGTTGGCTGCTTAAATTCCAACGGACAAACTGCAACCATAGGGTAGACCTCATTATTATTCCACGAATGCAATGAAGAACATCAAAAGCTTTGGAGAAAACGAAAAAGGAGAAATCGATGAGAACGATATAAGATACAAGTTCAATACCCCTGTTAACTTTGCATGAAGACAATATTCGAAATGCAGTATTTGCAGTGTCTGCCGGGAGCTTCCTGGAAATATAAGAATACACCACATTCTTGCAATCATTAATAGCATTGACATTGTTTGATTCGCCTACAGGAATTCTGGCACCATATGCCATTTGGGTTCCTGAAATCTGAAGGGCAGCTTCCATTATTGCAGGTTGACAAACCGGCCTGCAACACTCCTTCAGAGGATCAACAGTGCGACATGCATCCAGTAATTTGCTGGTATTAACTACTTTCTCAAAGGTCTTAACATCATTTACTGGACAAGAACCTCCAGTTAGATTTGATGAAGTTGCAGAGCAAAGAGAAGGTATACTCATATTTGCCCTTCTGCTGACCAAGATACTAATGACATCCGAAAAACAATCTGAAGCAACTTCGTTTGGCAAAACCAACTTATCTGATTTGTCACTGTGTTGCCCCAGGAAAATACGAAGTAAACTAGCAAACTGTGGACAACATATCACATTCCCTACAAGCGCAGCAAATGGCTGGGAACAATCAGATGCAGTTCTGTCCATAATGTTTGAAATTGCTGAAAAGTCTGCAGGGCATCTTCCAGTTAAATTGGGTTCATACGTATTAGGAAAGGTAGGGTACATGGATGGAGTCCAAGGCACAGCAGGTGATTCATATCGGGGGATGACAGATGGTGATACTTGTATAGGACCAGTTGGTCCAGTGCCAGGTGGATTTGCCAACTCAGCGGTTGAGGACATGTTACTAGGCTCATGAAGTTTATGGGGCGCAACTATATCCTGGAAGCTTGACAACCAGATGATGAATAACAAGAAACGATGAACCAAACAGCCTGAAAGAGTTGCAAGCGACCCATTAACACACAATATAAATATCTATATTTACTCTGGATTCGATACAAAACAGTCAATCTATTAAACAAGCACATTATAAAAACATATTTATCAAGCAACAAGAATTCGGCTTCCAAATTTAACCTGGAATCAGTGTTGCCGTTGCTTAAGAAAACATTTTTAAGATATAACTTACAAATTTATTTTTATCAAGCCACACTAATAATAGAAGTGAGACGTGAGTAACAATGCGAAACTAATCTCATAGTTTTCCTTGAGATCTTCTGGCGAAAATATATATAAAAAAGAAAAGAAAAGCATGTCCTCCGTCACATTCGTATCTACTACACAAGTTTCCATCCGAAACTTATGAAGAGAGAAAACAGATGTCAAACTTACCTTGAAGCCAACTAACAGTCTCAAAAGAGTCCATTGCTAACTAGCCCCTCTGGCACCATTTAATTCATGAAAGGCAAATAGGGTAGTCAGCTAAAAGCCATGGTAGTTACAACCCTTGAATAGCACCCCCATCACCTTCGAGTGTAACAATTACTTCAAAATTCAGGAACTTCCACAAATCCAATGGGTAGCACATACAGAAGCAATGATAATAAAAAAAAAACAAACAGGAATAGGAAGTGTGAACTGGAAAACCAGAAGCAGAGTTAAGGCACTGCAATTATCTTTAGCACTATTTTCCTGCCAATCACATCCCTCAACACAAAAGAGACATCTTTATCATGAAGTTAGCCAAATTTCGGGTCTTGAAGTATCTGTCAAACTAATTTGTACCGGAGATAACGAAATCGAGCCGCCAGATTAAAAAACACATAGAGTCTCTTCGCCCATTTATAGCACTAATTTAAGGACTATAGTCGTAGGCGTCCTATAGCAAGGATGCACCCTTTGTTGGAGACTTCTCCTAACTTGCTAAAATAGTTGAAAAGGAACAAAAATGACACAAACAATTTCTTAGGCTCCCTCTTGTCAACTAAGATAATCGTTACGTTATCCCAAAATCAAACAGACAAAAAAAAAAACACACTCAAGCTTGCCTGTAAATCTGATCCACCGAACATACAAAAAAGCTAAATATATGCTCCACACAAAACAAAGCAGAAAATGAACCCAATCCCTTTTCGACTAATACCTTCCAAAACTTCCCAAAGCTCCAATGGACGATAAAGTATTCACACAGAGATCAATCGCAACAAAAAGAAAACCACAAATCTTGGCCGATTATTAGCATTTCAAGCCCCGATACGGAAAGGAAAGAAGCCGAAGAAAAAGACGTAGGGGAAAGGCGAAAGTACCTGGAGATTTCAGCATATCCGGAAATCAAACCATGTGTGAGAGGGACGAGGATGAGTAAAGGGAGCAGGTGCTAGAAGAAACCCTAGAAGTGATCAGCGTGAGCTTCTTCTCGTCCAGGAGAAGTGAATTCCGAAATACAGAACTCAGAACACTAAGATGAACCACACACAAAGGTAAAGCAAAAGAAATGAACAGAAGGCTTAACTTTACCTTCCTCGCTTAACCCACCAGATTTTTTTTTTTTTTTTTGTGAGTCACCCACCCAGAATTATTTTGTCTTCTTTCCTTTGTTCTTTTATTCAACATGCATAGAGGAAGAACAAAAAAAATCCCACCAAACACAAAACTTGCATATTTTTTTTTAATTAATCATATTTTTAACCCATAATTTGTCATGATTAAGATTACATTTCTCACGAAAGACAAAGTAATCATAAATTAACGTTATCAAAATGTATTTATAATTCTAATCAAATTTCGATAAATTAATCTAAATGTTGATTTTTTTTATAAAACTCATAACTATAAAAATTCAATTCGTATTGAATAATTTAATAATTTTGCAGACTTTAACTTACAACCAAGATTCAAAAAAGCCCTAGACGTTACGCAAGTGGACACCCAACACTTAGCGTCTAGAGTGCCTAGACGGGGTTTAGGCGATATTTAGGTGGACTAACCGGATATATATATATATATATTTTATTTTTATTTAATATAATTATAATATAAATATTTAATTCAAAATATTTATAAATACTTAATTTTATAAAAAACATATAAATAAATAAAGTTTAGTATTTATAAAAAATATTTATAAGTATTAAATTCACAATATCAAATTTACAATGACAAATAATATAAAACAAACAAAATATAGAAAATATTTGTCGAGTGAGGATGATGTTTGACCAAGACAAAGATAAAGGCGAGGGTAAATACGAGAGATGAAGCCAAGTGTGGAGATGAGACAAATATGAAGATGAGAAATAAAGGCGATGACAAAAGATGAAAATGACAATAACATACGAGAGATAAGATAAGAAAAACAAAGATGACGACAAAGACGAGAATGAGATACGAATGCAAGGATAAAAGATTTAGATGAAGACAATAAACGATGCAATAGATAGAAGAAGACAAATGAAATGAAGATAGCAAAGTCGATAAAAGATAAACGTATAGATATATATCATTGTTAGTTTTTTTTAAGTACCAAAACGATATCGTTTTGATGTTAGATTTTTTTTTAAAAAAAGACCGCCTAAAAATTAATCGGACGGTCAGGGAGTGCCTAGTCTAGGCGAAATTTTTAGAACACTTCAAATCAAAATAAATAAAAAATTTGTAGAACAAAAACATTCAAACCCATAACTTATTTATTAAAATGCACATATTAAAATGATTAAAAACTTAATGTTTTATTCGCTCCTCCTAACAAACATATACACACATATATATATACACTTAACTTTAACTAAGACAACTAAAAAAACAAGAAGTAAACAAAAAGTGGCAAAGACAGGATCCTCCTCTGAAAAAGCATAAAGCCTCTCTTTTTCTATTACAAACCGCCAACGTATGCACATACCAATGACAAACCTATCTCCAATGAAGGTGAAATGGCGTCAGCCATCTTCAGTCAGCTGGTCAAGTGGCTTGGCGAATTGTTGAACATACTGTGCCACATGTAAGCTCGGGATAGCACTGTCTCTAGCTCTTGCTCCGTCCAGTTTTCCGTTGGAAGGTGTTGTAGGAACATTACCATCTCTTGAAACTCTAACTTCTTCAGTTCATCCGACCACTGCCCACAGTTTTGGACACAATTTGTCTTTCAGGTAACAAGAGCAACAGAGTTTGAAGGAACTGAATTTGAGCTAATTAAATAACTCTTACCGTCAAAAGAAAACTAGCATATATATAGACTAGGAAGTCTGGCAATGCATCTCCTTCAGCAAGATATGTGTCCCAGAGGCGGGCAATCAGATGAAAAGGAATCTATAAACTCAACGAGAGTTAGTTCCTGTTCGTAAGAAATAGAATAACACTACATTTGTGCCTCTCAAGTAAGAAGTTAGTAAGGACCATTGGTGAAGAAGAACTGTGACTAACCTCACGTATTAAAAGACAGTTGAACCAACGGAAAGCAAATTGAAGAAATTCTAGCCCTTGCTCTTCGATGTGTTTTGAAACAGGTTCTAGCACACAAGGAGTGTTTAACAATGAGGTAAAGTCAATCTTCCATTGTGTCTCGAGGCAAAATTGCAAGCCAGATGGTAAATGTGAATATACACACTAACAGAGTCAACAAAAAGGCAGTAAATTTGGGGGAGCAATTGCTACAAAAGTGAACTTCAATCCATAACATTATGATAAAAAGGCAAGAAAGAACTCAATACCCTTATTATCAACACTCAGATGATGCATAGGAACCTACCATCAATACGTCTGATCAATTCCTTCAGCTTAAATACAAGTCTCTGAATTCCGGGTTGGGCAAATGTGTAATGATCTTGCATACCATCAAGCAGTTTTGATAAGCACCAGTAACAGTCAGCTTCAACATCTGAGATTTTATCCGTAGATAGATCAGACATCGACCAGCTGTCTACACTGCCTTCTAGATATTCAGACAAGAAAATAACTAGAAAGGGAGTGACAAGATCATTTATTCCCTGAACATATCCGCTTGCAGGATGCCGAATGGCCCTGCAAACTCAGCAAGCACAATTTCATTTGATTTAGCTCCTCTAATTTAATTTCATTTATATAATTATTTTAATAAGAAACAAAAGTATAATCACAGTAGAAGTTCTGTGATCCACCATGTATACAGAATACGCTCCAATGACTTTTGCACCTGGGCTTGCTGAAAGAAGCAAACATCTGGCACAGTCCTTGGACAATCAACAGCAATCTGAGAGTAAGAACAACAATCCTTAAAGACAGTTTTAGCAATTTTCAGAGATTGTGTTCCAAAAGAACCGAGAATATGGGAAAGAACCTGTCGAAACATATTGATCTCATCATTTGAACGTTCAGACTCAGGGATATCATAAACTTGAGCAACACATTCGAGATATTCGAGACGTTTTCTCCTAAGAACAGCTTCCCTTCTATCTGAATTAGGTGGTGCATACCCCTGTTGTCAGTTATATTTAATTTCATGCAGAAAAGAAGAAAACTTTTGGTGCAGATAATTATTAAAGGGAACAACAGATTCTGTGATTTATCTAAATCATGCAAGTGTACTTAAAAATCCATCAAGTCTATCAGTTAAACTAAGTAGGCTATTATGGAACATGCTGTCGTGATATAAATAGAAATTATATTTTTTTTCAGAAACAGATCCTGGAATTTTGGACTTAAACTAGCTATCATATGATGAATGACGAACAAAGAAATCATCACAAAAGAACGTGATAGAACGAGTTAAAGATTAACTATGCTAAATTTCTTGAGCGTACCAAGAGAAGCCGCCAAACATCAGGGCGCATATAGTGAGGTACACCATTCCATGCTAGCTCCCGCAACTTTTCTGCAGTTGGAAGGAAAAGGATAATCTCAACCAATTAAAGTCATGATTTCTTGTAACTATGGAAACAAGAAATCATGTCTTAATCAAATCAGGATTTGCCTTTTATAGTGTCAATACAAAGACACATAAAAAACAAGAAATGGAGGAAAGACAAAAGGTACCTAATATGACAGTTGTTGAAGAAAGCACTTTGTTGAGCTTCATAACTCTTGCAGAGTCAGTTGCTCTAACACCTATCTTCAAGGTCTCAACTTGTTTCATTGCACTTTCAATCTTATAAGCAAATGTATTGTCCTTTATTCTGCTTGAACTCTGGTCTTGCGTCTGAATAAGCACACCATGGTTGATTAACTCTTCAAAGCACACCAAAAGTAAAAGAAAATGTCAGAAGTAGATTCCCAGAAGAGTACCCCATTGGAATTAACCAATAACTCATTTTTTCCGGCATCGTTCTCAGACAGGCTCCGGTGAAAAGTTGGAGAGATGGGGTCTCGAGGAGGGTCAGATCTTCTGGTCAAAAACACTTTACCAGGAATACTTCTCCCTTTAAGAAACCTTAAAACAGACAAAAAACCAGAGAGCCAAATCAACACAAAAATGTCTGAAACACAACACGGAAACGCCATCATTCGAGACCATCCCTCCGACATCGAATCTAACATTCATAGTAAAAGAGGAAAGCAGTAGAGATCTAAGAACCCATGTTCGCAGCATGAGAATCAAGAGCAAGATCCAATGGATAACATAATTTACCCCTGGACGTTTCTGAGGGTTTGATTGAATCTAGAATCGTCGCGCTTCTGGTGTTCATCTTCTCTGCGCTCCATGTTCATCTCTCTGATTTGCTCGAAAGATGAAGAATTACTTCTAAATTTTATTTTAACGTAAAATGGAGAAAGAAAGTGATTAAGATTAAGAACGAATAAACTCTGTGCATTCTCTAATCAAATTATTACAACTACAATGAACTGATTACTTTTAAAAATTTAAATAATCATATTCATCGGAATGAAATTGAAATTGAACCGGAATCCGGTTTTTGGACCGGTCGGGCTAAAATTAAATTGGTCAATTTTGGTCCGGTTCGGTTTCTTTAAGCGCCGTCTTTAGCAATATGGGGGAGATTCAGAAGGGATTTTGGCTCTGTAAACTCTCTTCTTCTTCTAAACCCTTATTTCTCTCTCACGCCGGCGAATCACCATGACCTTGAACGAGCTTATGCCGTCTCACAGGGCGCACAGGGCTCGTCAATCGGGTCCTTCTATGAAGAAGAAAGCTACTTCCGACAAGAAGAAACGTGAAAGCTCCGGTAATAACAAGCAAAAGAACCCTAAGGTGTGTTCTGCTCCTCTGTTCGCATGGCTTCTGAGATAACTTTTCTATAATAATGTGGATTTCATGTATTGATCGTTTTTTTTTTGTTTGGCAGGCGTTCGCTTTTAACTCCACTGTGAAGGCGAAGCGTTTGCAGGCCCGCTCTGTGGAGAAGGAGCAACGGAGACTTCACCTTCCGACCATTGATCGTACTTACGGAGAACCGCCTCCTTACGTTGTTGTGGTTCAAGGGCCTCCAAAGGTACTACATTTCAACTGCTGTTGACTTATTCACTGCAAGGTTTGATTTTCCGCAGAATTTTTTATGAACACTTCTTATGGGTCATGACTTTGTTTTGTCTCTATAGGTTGGCAAGTCTCTTGTAATAAAATCTCTTGTAAAGCACTTCTCCAAGCAAAATTTGCCCGAAGTTCGAGGGCCTATCACCATTGTATCAGGTACTGAGTAGTGTTCATTGATTTTTCTTTTTTTCTTTATGGGTGGGAATGAATGAGCATAGTCTTTTAGTTCCGTGTCTCATGTTAGGCTGGTTATGAACTTAGGTAAGCAAAGGCGTATACAGTTTGTGGAATGCCCGAATGATATCAATGGGATGGTGGACTGCGCCAAGTTTGCCGATCTAGCTTTGCTTCTCATAGATGGAAGTTACGGTTTTGAAATGGTGAGACACCGTTGATGAGTTTACAGTTGCCCCATTCAGAATGAGTACTTTGTACAGTTTCACGTTTCTCTGCACTGCCTTTTATGATATAGTATCTGGTTTTACTCTCATCACTTTTTCAGATGCTGTCATGAGATTCTTTTGGGTGCCAAATTAATGTTGGACCCAATTTGGTGTTCTAACTCATTCTCTCAGTGGTGAAATATATGACGATCATCCTTTTTTCCCTGGCAATATGGATAAATTTCAGGAAACCTTCGAGTTCCTCAATATTTTGCAAGTCCATGGATTTCCTAAAGTTATGGGAGTCCTCACTCACCTCGACAAATTTAAAGATGTGAAAAAGTTGAAGAAAACAAAGCAACGTCTTAAGCATCGGTTTTGGACAGAAATATACGATGGAGCCAAATTGTTTTATTTATCTGGTCTCATTCATGGGAAGTAAGTATAGTCATCAATGCTTCACTGTATAAAATGGCTTCCATTAGGGAATTTTCGAGGTTTAGTTTTGGATACTCTTTTTTGTGGCAGGTACGCAAAACGTGAAATTCACAACCTTTCTCGTTTTATATCTGTTATGAAGTTTCATCCATTGTCCTGGCGAACATCACATCCATAGGTGTTGGCTGATCGTTTTGAAGATGTTACCCCTCCGGAGAAAGTTCACATGGATAAGAAGTGTGATAGAAACATCACACTGTATGGTTACCTGCGTGGTTGTAACTTGAAAAAGGGAATGAAGGTAAATTTTCAGATAATGGTCCATCACTGATGACCTTATTTTTCCGTATTATTTTCCGTTCAATTGAAATTCTTCTGGTGTGACTGCATAGCATTCTTCTGAAGTCACATCAGCGCTTAGAATTGGTTATTGTGACTTATGAAAAAAACAATGAATAGTTTGTGTTCCTATTGATTGAAGTCAGGTGACATAACTTGGAGCTCTGCTGCTACATGCTAATTCTTTCCCTGTTTCTAATTTGAGTGACTTTTATTGTGTTGTGAAACTAAGCTGCTTGTTACAGTTTATTATACTGCTGATGCAACTAATGTGATGATATTTAGGTCCATATTGCCGGAGTTGGTGACTATGGTTTAGCTGGCGTGACTGCCTTAGCTGACCCTTGTCCATTACCCTCAGCTGCCAAGAAGAAAGGGCTCAGGGACAAGGAGAAGCTTTTCTATGCTCCTATGTCAGGAATCGGAGACCTTTTATACGACAAAGATGCTGTTTACATCAATATAAATGATCATCTTGTTCAGTTCTCTAAGGCTGAAGATGGACAGGGAGGGACTTCTAATAAAGGTTTGCTTACAATAAGCCCTGGTCTTTAGTTTCTTAGGCCATCTTATTTTGCTTTTGTTGGGTATCACCAGTATTCTTTGTTTTTTTGGGGGGCTCAACTATCACCGGTATTCTCTCTGTATACTTATTGTCAGTATATTATTTCCCATGGTACATCATTCTTTTGTATGGAAAAGGGTAATTTTTTTTCTTATTTCTTGTGGCTTTAACAAGTGTAATGGTTTTGGTGAAGTCGCTGCAGAATACAAAATACTCCGTTGATGAAAAATTAGAGAAGACTTTCATTAGCATTTTTGGCAAAAAGTCTTGTGTCAATTCGGAAGCAGGACTTGAGGCTGATGATGCTCATCAGTCTTTGGCTAAAGGTTCTGATTCCGAGTCGTCAGAGGGATCTCAATCTGGTGATGATGTCGAAGATGATGGGACAGATGACGAGAGTAACAATGGTAAACTGAAGCACAAGACTGAGATACACGATGGAAGGTTAAGGAGGAAAGCTATCTTTAGGGATGACAATGATGAGAATGATATAATGGTAATATCCTGCTTTAGTATCTTTTATCTAATCTTTCTACCTTCATGTTCAGATATTTATAACTTCATCAAGAAGTTCTTTTTTTTTATATTCTGGTGACTACAAACAACAGCTCCTGAGTGTGAATCTGTTTTGTCTTTGGCACCCTTTGTTTATTTCCTCCTTACTAATCTTCTTTCACAACATCTCAGACAAATATAGAATAATAGTCAGTAGCAATTGTAGTGGAATTGTTGAAGCATGTGAAAGTATTGGAAAGCAGTGTCTATTTTGAGGTGAAGTGATTTTTTCTCGAGATCAAAAACACTTTTTCCATGCTTCATTACTTTTTCTGTTTCTCGTCTCTGGTGGCATGTGATGCAGGATTCAGAGGCAGAAGATGAAGATGCTGAGGAGGAACCTGAAGATGATGAATGTGATGAAAGTGAACCTGAAGATGGTGGAGACGACTTAGAAGTTAGCTCTGCTTCTGATTCTTCAGAAGAAGATGAAGAGGATCAACAGTCAAAGGGTATATATCATTTAAAGTCTCCTATTTGGCGTTTGATTTGTTCTGTCTAATTTGCTGAGGTTTATGCATCGATTTCAAACTTTCTCAAGAAAAACTGTCTTATGGTTTGAATTTATAAGGCAAAACCTTGTGCATGCTATTTTGTTCCAAAACTTTGACTGTCTATCTATTTATCAGATGAGGACCTAGGGAACTTATCAAAATGGAAAGAATCACTGATGGAAAGAGCTGCCTCAAGGAAGAACATTAATTTGATGCAACTTGTGTATGGGTTGCCTGGATCAACTGCTGACTCTATCAATGAAACTCATGAAAATAGTGATGATGAGGAAAGTGAGGATGAAGACTTCTTTAAGCCAAAAGGACAACAGAGCAAGGTCTGTCTTCTTAAGGTCATATAAATTCGGTGGCTTTTTCGTGTTTCTAGAGAGGTATCTCTCAAACATCTTATTGTTTGCTTTTTTCTTTTTCTTACTATAGAAATTAGGAGATGCATGGAGTGAAGGACATGTAAACTCTGAGGATTGTTCCAAATTTATGAATTATGGAAACCTTAAGAATTGGAAAGAGAAAGAGGTCTGTGAGTGCATTCGCGATCGATTTACCACTGGTGATTGGTCAAAAGCGGCTCTTAGAAACTCACGTTCTGGCAATGAGGAGGGTGACGACAATGATGATGAAGTATATGGTGATTTTGAGGATCTAGAGACGGGAGAGAAGCATAACAGTCATGAGAATGTTGAATCTGATGCAAAGCAAAAGGAAGATGCTGCGGCAGTGGAGCGTAGGTTAAAAAAGCTGGCTCTCCGTGCAAAATTCGATGCAGAATATCCTTATCTACTTCATCTATATAATCTAAGCATTACATATCTGTCTGGCAGTGTCTTCGGAGTGTTATGTGTTTATTCTTCTATGAAACAACTCACCAAAAGCGGGGGGAAATCCATCTCATAATCTATTTAGACTGCTGAGACATGTTTAACTGTTTTGCATATTCATTCTAGGTTCTTTTTCATTCGCTTCAATTTGCACCTTGACAACTTATTTTCGGTTGCAACCTTAATTCCATTGTACATACGATAGATCTGAAATAATGGAGGATGATAATGATGAAGATAATGGGGACAAACCTCGTGAAAGTCAAGCCAAGGAACCGGGATATGTTGACAAGGTAAATTTTGTTGTCTGTGCTTATGGATTCTATTTATTTTTGTTACTCACATTTTGTGCTTTCCAGTTAAAGGAGGAGCTGGAAATTAGGAAACAAATGAATATGGCAGAACTTAATGATCTTGATGAGGATACACGTATTGAGATCGAAGGTTTCCAGACTGGAACTTACTTGCGGCTGGAGATTCATAATGTCCCTTATGAGATGGTTGAGTTCTTTGATCCATGTCATCCAGTTTTGGTTGGTGGAATTGGTTTTGGCGAGGATAATGTTGGATATATGCAGGTGAGACCACAACCGGTTTTCATTTTGTAAGATGAATGATGTTTCTCTTATTTTGAATTTAATTAAAACATGAGTGTTTATTTGAATGCTCTTTATTATATACAATGTGTGCTCTTGTCCTCAGGCCCGCTTGAAGAGACATAGGTGGAACAAGAAAGTACTAAAGACGAGAGATCCTATTATTGTGTCAATCGGCTGGAGGCGCTACCAGACTCTTCCTGTATATGCAATTGAGGATTGTAATGGCAGGCATCGGATGCTCAAGTATACTCCAGAACACATGCATTGCCTTGCTATGTTCTGGGGTCCTCTTGTTCCACCCAACACTGGCTTTGTAGCCTTGCAGAACTTGTCAAACAACCAGGTAAATATTAATGTGTGCTGCTTGAGGATAGTTTTTGAGTGGAAGATGGCTTATTTCTATGATATATACTTTGTCTAACCTTAATGTTATTTTTTTTGCTGTAAAATGAATCTAATCTTGCTGAGATGAATGAAATAGATGAGATTAAGGCTCCATTAATCAGTAATCGGTAGGCCATATACATTAGGCGTAGTTTGAAGCTTGTAATGGTTGTTGAGTTTGAAAGTTTTACCTGGCAGATAACTTTCCTCCTGTATATCAGTCTTTTTGAGTAGGAAATGATGCTTTGAATCTCCTGTTCAGTATCAATCTTAGACTGCTGATATTTCATGCAAGTGCATCTATTCGGCTAAAAACATTGTGAAAGGGTCATATTTGCTTGGCTTTTGTCGTTGTTAGTTCTGTTGTCTACCTCTGTCACTGAACTGGTCTCTTCTGATGTGCATCAGGCTGGGTTTAGAATAACAGCGACTGCCGTTGTTCTTGAATTCAACCACCAGGCACGAATTGTAAAGAAACTGAAGCTGGTGGGTTACCCCTACAAGATAAAAAAGAAAACGGCCTTTATCAAAGACATGTTTACTTCTGATCTTGAAGTAGCTCGTTTCGAAGGTTCATCTGTCAGAACAGTTAGTGGCATTAGGGGGCAGGTGAAAAAGGTATGTCTGTCCCTTTTCCAGTCTGTATTTGCCTTATGATCAAGTACTTTATCCTCTCTATGTTTTTCCATGTCTGATTTCTCGAGTTCTGTTTGGTCAGGCTGCTAAGAATATGCTTGATAACAAGTCTCAAGAAGGGATTGCGAGATGTACTTTCGAAGACCAAATTCTGATGAGTGATATAATATTCTTAAGGGCTTGGACTACAGTGGAAATTCCACAATTTTACAATCCGCTGACGACTGCCTTGCAACCCCGTGAAAAGACCTGGCAAGGGATGAAAACCCTAGGCCAACTCCGGATTGAGCATAATGTACCTATTCCAGTCAATAAGGATTCACTCTACAAGGTTAGGCGACTTTCATATTTGTCTTTTTCTGCATCATTTTATGTCCTACTTTTGCAATTACAATCATGCCTCTTGGTACCTTGCAGCCAATTGAAAGGAAGCCAAGGAAGTTCAATCCATTGGTAATTCCTAAGAGCCTACAAGCAGCTCTACCATTTTCATCGAAACCCAAGCAAATACCGAAGAAAGATAAACCTTCTCTAGAGAAGAAAAGAGCTGTTGTTATGGAACCCGATGAACGAAAAGCTCATGCTCTCCTTCAGCATCTTCGGCTGATTCGACATGACAAGGTAATCTGATTCATTCCTTAGTTTCTCAGCGTATATAACTGGTGGAACGCACTTTTTGAGTATTCATCATGCCTCTGATTGATGGAGCTTATTCGCGTTCGTCTCGGACTATTACAATGCAGATTCAAAAACGAAAAGAAAAGGAGCGTCAGAAAAGGAAAGAGCATGAAACAGAGAAAGCGAAGATGGAGGAGATATCTAAGAAACGTCAAAGAGAGGAAAGGCGGGATAGGTATCGTGCGGAAGAGAAACAGAAAAAGAAGATGCGGAAGAATGAGGTGTAAGGCCGAGAATGAGGGTAAGGCCGATTCTTCGGAAAGTAGATTGATTGCTCTTTCCTTTTTTTCATTACTAACTAAGAGCTGTTGTGTCCCCAATCGCCCATGTAACATTCAAATTTTGCAATTGCAGTTTTGTGGCCAAAGCCAAACAGAGCGGTTGGCATTATAATTTACTTGGACCAACAAAGTCTTCTGAATTTTTTGTTTTATGTTCAAGTTTGGTCCTTAAAACATGTTCTATAAAGCATTACAACGTTTAGAGTTATATGTATGCATATAAATTTATTTATTGTTGTTAGTCTAATTAATCCTTCCGTTAAATCCCTTTATAAAAAAAGAATTGAATTCAATACCCAATCAAGATTATTATTCCGGGTAAAATTATTCCACCATTACATGGAAAATTATCTTTCCGAATTAGATTAATATAATTAAAGATATTTTTCTAAAAATGATAATGAATTAGTTTAAGAAAAGAACAGCTTGGTTAGGGAAGTGTGTTGTGATTAAGGTCAATTATTGCTTTTACTAAAAAAACATTAATTCTAAACAAAATTTAAAAAGAAAAAATCCAATAAGAATAAAAATATGGGATTCCCTGTTTTTTATTTTTTTATTATTATTATTGTCGCCGCGCTTTGCCACTCTGTCTTTTCCCTTTGTATTCCTCCTTCTCTCCATCAAGCAATCTCTCTCTTCCTCACTCTCTCTCTCTTCAACAGAACCAGAGACCAACCAGAGAGAGATAGTGATAGTGGCAGCTTAAGACCATTTAGAGATTGATAAAGGAGATAAGACAGGTAACAGAATGAATTTCTTCATTTTTCGGCCTTATTGGGGTTTGCTCGATTCCTTCTCGTATTTTTTCTTGCTTTTCTATCTGATTCCCTTTATGGGCAATATTTTTCTTTTTTCAGGTTTGAGGGTTTTTCGGTTTCGGTATATATCAGCCTCCAACGGAATTTTCGGCTTTTTCGATTCTTTACGTTGTAATTTGGGGGCTTTATCATCTGGGTCGTGCTCCCAATTCGTAATTCTTCGTCTGTTGGATGGTAATTTGTGATTTTCCTATTAATTTTCTCGCTTCCATTGAAGATGATTGATTGATTGTTGCCGACCTTTTTTTGGTGGCATGGCTTATCTCCCAATTCTGATTTTTTACTGTTTCGTAATCAATGATTTGGTGGTGATAAAGCATTTTCTCCATTAAAGGGAATTACCTTGTATTTTTTCGGGGGAATTTGGTCTACTAAATTGCTTTGGAAATGTGGACTTGATGTGGATTTCTTTTATGCCTCTCTTTGCTTTAAATTTGGGAGTTCATCTTGTAATAATCTGAAAAAAAACAACAACAATGTTATATTGATTTACTACCACAAGAAATTATCCACATGATAAGATAAAATAGCTCTGTTAGGTAGAGCACCTCGTTTACATAGTCCTAGGATCTCTAGTGTTACTTATATTTTATAACGAGCACCAAAGATTGTTCCTTTCTGTCACATCTTAGCACTAAGCTGGAATTTTGCTCACCTTGATGTATAACTCCTTTTGTTTGATGTTGGGTCGAAATCTATTAACAGTTGTGATTGAGGTTATTTCCTCTGAGCAATGCTTTCGTTTGGTTAATGTACAAGAAACTATTCTATTTCGATGGAATAGTTTCGATGTCGAAGAAGGTTGGTTTTAGTTTGGAATTAGCGTAAGGACATAAAATCTGGTAAAAGCTAACCTTACCTAGAGTGTAACTATTCGACATTTATAGTGTCTCGAGCTGATAGAAGTTAATTTTTTCAACATTTTACTTTATATGGTATCAGGAACCAGTATCTGTAGATCTGCACGTGAAGAAGAGAACAAAGATGTTGAAGTGGCTCTGCTGTTCATGTCAAATTGAAGATTCAAATCCGTTAAAGGACCAGGATCACCTGAAATGTTCTAAACTCCAGTCTGATGGTATGTAGCCCAAGAATTCTCGCATAGCTAACTGCACTTATTTGTCTATATATGGCTTCTGATTTAATGATATATGGGTTTCTCATTTTCAAGACTAGCTCTTATTTCTTACTGTTTTGTAATTGGATAGTGATCTTGCGCTGTTTAGATGGCATCTCGAAATGAATCGAATTATTGGGTCTAGCCAACTCTTCAGTCACAAAAAAGAGAGTTTATTCAACCATGAACGGATTTTCTTAACTGAATTCTAGCCGTATTGTTAAGTTAATAGTGGCAGCAGTGAGCAATCTTTGTATAATGTGTATCACGTCGTTCACAGGAGTAAAAAGAATCGCCATTGCAAGAAGTTTCCTTGTCCTGAATTATTTTAAGTACGCCCTTGTGTGTTTACAAAGTAAACAGGAATACTGTTTTTCTTATGATACTTGCTCATCTTTGTAATTATAGGACATGGAAAGAATCAGAAACCACCAGCTGCTCCAAAACCTGAGGTGCAGAAGGAATCTCCTCCCATTGAGGTTCCCGCTTTGTCTTTGGACGAGCTGAAGGAAAAAACTGAAAACTTTGGATCAAAGGCATTAATTGGTGAGGGATCTTACGGAAGAGTTTATTATGCAACCTTAAATGATGGGGAAGGTGTTGCTCTGAAGAAACTTGATGTGTCACCTGAAGCTGAAGCAGATGTTGAGTTTTTGAGTCAGGTTATAATTTCCCTTCAATCTTTCTACCATTTCCTTTTAGTTTGCGTTTTAATGAGATACATATTATTGCTCATGAATCTTCCAAGAATCGGCGTAATCTTTTATATCCACTGTCTGCTTACTGTATTCACTCTTCTCCTGTCCTTAGGTTTCCATGGTTTCAAGACTGAAGCATGAGAATCTTGTTCAGCTACTTGGTTATTGTGTTGACGGAAACCTTCGTGTTCTTGCATATGAGTTTGCTACGATGGGATCTCTTCATGACATCTTACATGGTTAGGCGAGCTTCTATATCCATGGATTCTCCGCTGTTTTCTGCTAAAATCTCCTCAGTTCGCAAAAACAATAGAATGCGAAAGATAATTATCCGTGTGTATTGATAGCATAATCTGCTGTTACAGGTAGGAAGGGAGTTCAAGGGGCACAGCCAGGACCATCACTGGACTGGATGACGAGGGTGGGAATAGCCGTTGAGGCAGCTAGGGGTTTGGCGTACCTACATGAGAAGGTTCAACCTCCTGTAATACATAGAGATATAAGATCTAGCAATGTGCTTCTTTTTGAAGACTTCAAAGCAAAGATTGCTGATTTTAATCTCTCAAATCAAGCTCCTGATAATGCTGCTCGTCTTCACTCTACCAAAGTCTTGGGAACCTTTGGTTATCATGCTCCAGAGTAATATTTCTTAACCCTTAGGATTTTATAATACATAATAATATTTTATTTCATGTTTCTTTTCTTTTGCCATGTGGGTCTTGAGAGCATTTCTTTTAAACTAGTGGAATACATGTTTGTGACCTGAGATTCCTCTATTTTGGGCTGACTGGTGCTTGTCGAAATCGCAAAAATATCATGGGGCATGATGTCTGTAGTAGCACAATGTTGTTTCTGCGTTCTACACGAGCATCTGATCTATTTGCTTCGCATAGCCTGTATGTGCGGATAAATAAAATTTGAACTTAGGGCAACTAAGATATAGCTTTACCCATATGCAGATATGCTATGACTGGACAGTTGACGCAGAAGAGTGATGTATACAGCTTTGGGGTTGTACTTTTAGAGCTTTTGACAGGGAGGAAGCCTGTAGATCACACCATGCCACGTGGTCAACAAAGTCTCGTAACCTGGGTGGGTCTGTTAGTCTCTTGATCTCCCTTGATCCAAGTTTGGATCGTGCCGTTTTGTTTTTTTGATTCATCTTAGGATTTCATGTTTGTGTTTCCTGTTTAGGCTACACCAAGATTGAGCGAAGATAAAGTCAAACAGTGTGTGGATCCAAAGCTAAATGGAGAATACCCTCCAAAAGCAGTCGCTAAGGTACTTCCTTCTTGTCTACACCAAGAACCCTAATGCATAGACAAAACTCTACACCGTCACAGCTTTATATTCCATAGAACAGCATTGCATCATTCATTTCAGCATCCGAATGATATTGTTTATAGCTTGCTTATGTTATTCGTGTCCAACGAGAGTGATGCCTTTAGAGATGCAATGTGAAGTCTTTTTCAAAACCCGTAATTCCAATCAATCCAAGTAACATCTTCCGATTGTTATGTGGTAATCGCAGCTGGCTGCAGTGGCAGCATTGTGCGTACAATATGAAGCCGAGTTCAGACCGAATATGAGCATAGTTGTGAAGGCTCTCCAGCCACTTCTAAAAGCTGCAGCCCCAGCTCCAGAATCTTGAGTGCATGCATGCTTCAATCTCCATCGGAGAATGAGGTGATTGGGACTCAAACTATTATCCACCATATATCTGTTCATATGGCTGTTAGATCATGCGATTTTTGAAAGCAAAAGCCATGGATTAATTCATATGTTTGCTTTTTGATTTGGGGGAGATAGTTATATTGCTGTGATCTCTGCGTGTATGGCAACAGCGTGTAATGGCAACAGCTTTCTCTTCATTCTTCCTGCCTATTGTTCTTTTTTTGTTCAATAATTATTATTTTGCTGAATTATATTATATGTTTTGATTTACTGAGAAATGCATCTCTTTTGGCTAACTGCTATTGAATTATCTAAAACCTATTTGCGCCTCAATGAATTGACAGACGTTTTAGGGTTTGGATGGTGAAAATGCTGTGTTTGCGTTTGTGATTGGCAGCGTTTATATTGACGATCGGTGGCATTTTGTTTCATTTTATCTGAATGGTACAATCATTGCGATTTGAATCGAATGATAGAGAACTGTTGCCAATGCGTTTTAAACAAAATTACCAAAATAGATATTAATCATTAATAAAATAATTAATTTAAGTTTCATTCAGTTTATACTCTTAAATATAATTTTTAAATATTTTAAATCAATTAAAAAATTATTAAAATATTTACATATACAAATATATATATATACACATAAATATTCATATATATATATGTATACGATTAATGGTTTTTTTACGTGATTTTCATAAAATTCAAAGGGTATTTATGTCTTTTTAATCAAAACGCATTCAATCGCAATTGTATCGAAACTATTTTCTAGATTTTTAAATTTTGTGATTTGCGGCGTGTGATTGTGACTGCAACAATCAATTTTCATCTCGTTTGTAGTCGCTGAAAAACGCAATTGCGAAGTCTATCACCATGCCAACCATCAAATACGAGATTGGACCCCTTCTCAAAGATTTGATGGAATGGCATTCTAGAAGCTAATCGCCAGAAGCTCACCTTCGCGTTTCGCTTCCAGTGCAGGAGGAAAGGAGCCGACAGCTGATGGCTATGACTGTTGGTCACAACAACATTGTGATTGTGAGCGATTATGACTCCACCAATCACATCTTTAACGTGGGACAAAATCCTTTTCATCCTCAACTGTGTTTCTTTTGTCTATTTTCTCTTATGTTTCGCATTCATCTTTCCCTTTCTTGTTTTGGCCCCAATTCTATTTTTCTCTCATCTTTTATAATTATGTCTGTAACTCTCTCCATTTAAACTCCATAAAATCTTCAAATTTTGAACCGATGTAGATGTGATTTTGATGCGTTTTATGCTCAATTTTGACCCGATTTAGATTCAATTTTGAAAAGAATTTAGGTCCAATTTTACTTCAGTTTAGACTCAATCTTGACCATATTTTAGGCTCAATTTTTATTTTAATCTAATTAAAATCCAAATCATTATGCAATTTCAAAAAAATTATACTGAACTTTAAACTCCATAAAATCTTGTCTATTTTCTCTTATGTTTCGCATTCATCTTTCCCCTTCTTGTTTTGGCCCTAATTCTATTTTTCTCTCATCTTTTATAATTATGTCTGTAACTCTCTCCATTTAAACTCCATAAAATCTTCAAATTTTGAACCGGTGTAGATGTGATTTTGATGCGTTTTATGCTCAATTTTGACCCGATTTAGATTCAATTTTGAAAAGAATTTAGGTCCAATTTTACTTCAGTTTAGATTCAATCTTGACCATAATTTAGGCTCAATTTTTATTTTAATCTAATTAAAATCCAAATCATTATACAATTTCAAAAAAATTATATTGAACTTTAAACTCCATAAAATCTTGTCTATTTTCTCTTATGTTTCGCATTCATCTTTCCCCTTCTTGTTTTGGCCCTAATTCTATTTTTCTCTCATCTTTTATAATTATGTCTGTAACTCTCTCCATTTAAACTCCATAAAATCTTCAAATTTTGAATCGGTGTAGATGTGATTTTGATGCGTTTATGCTCAATTTTGACCCGATTTAGATTCAATTTTGAAAAGAATTTAGGTCCAATTTTACTTCAGTTTAGACTCAATCTTGACCATAATTTAGGTTCAATTTTTATTTTAATCTAATTAAAATCCAAATCAATATGTAATTTCAAAAAAGTTAGACTGAACTTTAAATAAAAATCGATTATTATCAATTTGTTCGATTTTGACCCGAAATTAGTCTAATTTTTCTATTCAAATTGGGTGCAATTTTAACCTAATTTCAATATAATTTTGAGTGATTCGGGTTTTATCAAGTGAAAATCAAAATAGGAAAAAAATTTGGTGCAATTTTGAATCAAATTAGATCTAATTTTAATCTGAATTTGACTTTCACCCGACAAAAAATCGAATCACTTAAAATTACACTAACATTCGACTCACATATATCGCCCAAATTAATGAAACCAGGTAGAAATGTAAATATCAAAAGCTTACCAACACATAAACACGAGTTTAGGGTCCTCCTTTCTGATACGTCATCGTATTCTTCTTCTTTTTAATCATCTTCTTTTGTCTTCTTCGTGGAAATCAATTTACATGTGTCAAGGTTTTAGGCTAAATCTCATGTTCGTCTTATTTGTTTAAATATAGACCTATGACTTTATCAAAATTGCACAAAATTGATTTGAAATCGTGAAGAAATTGAATGAAAAAGAAAGTTAGGATTTGAGTTGCGGGGAAGAAATGGATGGTTAAAAGAAAAAAAGTGAGAAGAATAGAAGGAGAAAAAATCAAAAGAGAGAATGTTTGTTTTATTATAAATAATAAGTTTTTGATTAATTTTTTTAATCAAATTTACCTTTAGTCGTACCTTTGAAAAATAAATAAAAAATAAGACTCGTACATTTGAAAAATATATAAAATATTTTAAGTACAAAAGAAAAATACACAAGAATCATAAAAGAATACAAGAACAAGAAATAAAGAAACAAAAACAAGAAAAAGATATAAGATTAAAAAAATAAAGACTCCTATCTTGAAAAGTAATGTTTGAAATTGTTGTATATATAAAAGTTTAGCTAGAATATCAACGATTTAATTATTTATTTAACATGCATTATTTTTAAGAAATCTAATTGTAACTTGTCTCTAAATACATGGCAATCAATTTCGATATGTTTTGTATGTTCATGAAATACTGAGTTACTAACTATATGCAATGCAGCTGTGTTATCGCGAAATAAAACAAAAAGGTTTTGTAATGTTAATACGAAGTTGTGTGAATAGAGATACTAACGATTGGAGTTCATATGTAAGATTTTGCCTTATATTTGTCTTCCGTGCTATTTCTGGAAATGATAATATTCTTCTTAGATTCCATGAGACAAGTGAGTTACCAACGAAAACACAATAACATGTTACTGAACGTTTAGAGTCCACACATGATGTCCAATCAAAATCAGCGAAAGCCATGTTATTAATAGAAGTGTAAAACAAACCTAATCCATGGGTATTTTTCAAATAACGCAAAATTTGAAAAGCAACACTATGATGTACATTGGTTGGACAAGACATGGATTGGCTTAACTTATTAACTGCAAATGTTGTATCGGGTCTTGTTAGACTAAGGTAAAATAACTTTCCAAGCAATTTTTTGTAATATTTTGGATTGAGAATTAATTCACCATCTCCCTTAGAAAATTTAGAATTCAATTCCATGGACAATCAAACAAGCATGCTTACAACCTAATATTCTAATATCCTCTAATAATTCTAAAATAAATTTTCTTTGACTAATTGTAATACTAGAAGATGAACGGATAATTTCTAATCCTAAAAAATGCATTGGACCTATATCATTTATCTTAAAAATAGAGTGTAAAATATTTTAGTAGATTCTATTTCAACTTGTGAATTATTTACTAATAATATGTGATCAACATATACTAATAATGCTATGAATAAATTATAAGAATGTTTCAAAAATAAAGAATGATCAGATGACGATATACAAAACTCGATTGAACAATGGTTAATGAAAATTTCTATTCCATTATCTTGAGGTTTGCTTTAGCCTATACAATATTTTTGAACTTGCAGACATGATGGTGTTGAAGAATCTCCCATTGTTTAAACACATAACCCTTAGACAAATTCATATTATATATCTTCTAATAAATCACCATATAAAACCATATTAAACACATAATTTGTTGCAAAAACCAATTGTGAGTTGTTGTTAATGCTAACAAAAGTCGAATAGTGACTATTATGTGTCTACAAAATTGATTCCTTCTTTTTAGTATATCCTTTCACAACTAATGTAGCTTTGTATCTATCAATACTACCATTTGATCTATTTTAATTTTTATATATCCATTTGCATCCCGCTACAGATTTATTTGATGGTAAAGTACATATATCCCAAATATTATTATCAAGTAAGGCTTCTAACTCTTCTGTCATAGCTAAAGACTATTTAGGTAATTTTATTGCCTATGACTAGTTCTTTGTGGATCTGACTCCAAAGAAATCTGCATTGTACAATCTTTAAAATGAGACAAATATTTATAAGACAAGAAAGAAGATATCGGATAAGGTGTTTTACAACTCACAATATTTGTATTAGAGAAAAGAGCATAACAATGAAAATCAAATAAGTAATAATGAGGTTTAGTTTGTCTACCGGATGTCCTAGGTGGTCTGAATGTTGCAAAATTATTATTAGAAGTAATAGGATTTATGTCAATAGTAGAAGAAGGTAAAACAATTGAAGAATCAATGGGAAGGTTGGAAATATGAAGAGGTAAAATGGAGTTAGAAAATATATCAGATACTGTAGAATTACAGAATGAAAAAATGTTTTTATGAAATATTACATTTCTAGTTATAGTAATCTGGTTACTTTTCAAATCTAGAATTTAATACCTTGATACCCAAAAGGATAATCAAGAAAAACAGAAGGTAAGGCCCTAGCAATAAACTTATTTCTGTCTTTATATAATGTTGATGATAACAAAGACAACCAAAGACTTTTAAACGAGAGTAAGTAGGTGGCTTACCTAGAAAAAGTTCATAAGAGCTTTACTGTTAGAAGTTAGAATTCTATTAATAAGATATGCAACTATAGAAACAAAATGAGTTTAATATATCAAAGGCAAATGAGACTGAAATAATAAAATTGAACAACATTTAATAAATGTTGATGTTTACGGTAAAAAAGTATATACAAAAGAAAAATGATGTATAATTATTTTTTGTTGTAAAAATGTAGAAAAAATTAATACGGGTGCATTATCAGATCTAACAATTTTTTTTTGTTATATTGAGTTTCAATCATATTTAAGAAGAAAGGGAAAATAACAGAATCTTGTGATCTATTAGGTAAGAAAACATAAGTTGCTCCTGAAAAATCATCTACAATTTTAAAATATATTTATAACCTTCAAGTGGTTCTATATGAATGGTCCCCAAGTGTCAATGTGAACCAATTAAAAAAGAATTTGTGATCTATTATTGTTTAAAACAAAAGGTAATCTGCGTTGGACATATGTTACAGTGCGATATATCATCACTGGAAAAATGTATTAAGGACTCTTCAGATAGAAATTTGAGTTTTAAAGAGGGGGGATGACCTAACACTAGGCGATTTCCAACGGACATATCCCCCGTTGCGAATCGCTCGTTACAAATCGAGATCTGTTGCGATTCCCAATGGAGTTACAATAGATACAATCCGTTGAAAATGTGCTACGGAAGGGCAACGGGCATCCGTTACCATCCCGTTCAAACAAAAAATGAGCAAAAATTGAAATTTTGCAAAGGACATCCGTTGCAAAGTGGTGGGAAAAGGCAACGGACATCCGTTACAAAATGGCGGGAAATGGAAACAGACATCTGTTACCATTTGGCGGAAAATTCATATTCCAACGGATGCCCGTTAGAATTTGCAACGGGCATCCGTTGGAATTTTTTTAAAAAAATAATAATAATTTTTTAAAAATAAAAACAAATTTCAAATAACCTTAATTAATATATTAAAAGTTCTTACAAAAAATTAAAACCTAATTCTATTACATTTCATCTAAATCTTTGGGGCGGATGTCATCCTCGTGGTCATCAGCACCTTGTGAAGGCTTTGCATCCGAATCGATAACCGGTTCTTGACGCGGCGTTGATTCCCTCGTCCGGTCGGATAGCAATTCTATGACGCTCTCCATGTGCTGCATTTGTGCTTGAAATTCTTGAAGTTGTGATCGAGTTTCTCGAATTGTTTCTTTCGAGATCCTTGATACGCCGTTGTTGCGTGTAGCTCTCTTGGACCACGAGAGGTACCGTCGTGCGTCCTCGACGATATCCTTTTGTAGTGCACCGAGACCGTTTAGATGCCCCTTATACGGTCTAATCGACTACAAAATAAATCAAATTAGAGTTGGAATTGTTAGAAAATATTTTATTACTAATCAAAATATAAATAATAAATGTTTATCTCCAAATAAATTTTGTTTTTTTTTGTAAAGGACTGCGCTCGTCGAGAGTTGAACCGCAAGCTTGTAACTGTTGTGTGATCTTATTTTTCAAAGCTTTCACGGTTTTTCCCACTCGAGGGTCGACGAGTTCAGGTTCGTCGCTCTATTCCTCGACGACCGGTTTCTTCTTAGCGTGAGTTTCCACTACCAGCTCAAGAAGAGTCGATTCTCTTCCTATTCGTTGCATCTGTTATATAACATAAGTATAATTAACCAAAATATTGAAAAAAACAAAAAATTGAAACTATAAGAAATTTACCAATTCTTGTTTTCTCTTCGGGAATGATTTTGATCCCGAAGTATGGCGATGCAGACCAGCTCTGAGAACCTTCTTGATGTACTGACATTTTTTTGTCTTCTCGCTCTTGGCTTTGAAGTCCTCAGACTCCCAATCTTGAATAAGTTGATTGAAGACCTCATCCGTTGCCCATGTCGGTTTGCGATTCTTGGTGTAGTAGTTGTGCTTGGCGTTGTTCATCATCAAGCACATGCGGGCTTGCATGTCGCGCATCCAAGCCGTGTAGATGCGCGACGTATCCTTCTTCCGCCATCTGTATATGCGCTGCAAAATAAATTATTATGAGTTAGTTTAGAACATATATAATTAATCATTTTAAATAAAAATGTTATTTTAAAGAAACTTATGATGAAGGTACATGATAACACGCAGTGTGTGTTAGTTTTAGGCTAGACAGTTATATCATTTTCCAATAGTTTGCATAACACGAGTTACAAATCCGACACGAACAATCTTTGTGTACTCCTTTTTGTTGATTTTCAGGTTTTAAGACGACAAGGCTTATTCAAGCTTTAGAATGTCGATTCTTGGATTCAACCGCGTATAATGGGAGCTACAAGCCATTTAGAGCAACTTTAGGCCATGAAATCAAACGGAACACCTGAGCATCGAGCGAAAGGAGCAAAAACTAGAAGATAACTCAGCACGCTTGGTCTTGGAAGAAGCCCCGCGCGGGCTGCACTTCCAGCAAAGTTTGCACAATTCGGGGAGATAAGGAACACGCTCGGATTGGATGCCATTGAGGATCCCGCACGGGGTGGCTACTTAGCCCGCACGGGCTGCCGTTCCAGCGGAAGTAGCACGAGTCGGGTGGCTAAGGAGCCCGCTCGGGCTGGTTGAGGATCATTGAGCCCGCTCGGGCTGGTTGAGGATCATTGAGCCCGTGCGGATTGAGCATTAGCCCGCGCGGGTCGCCGTTCTAGGAACAATCTGGTATGGGCTTGAAACGAAAATTAAAAAGAGGAGGAAGCCATCTATGAAAAAAGGGACGACACACAGGCCAGGTGAGGGTGATGCGTATCAGAGTTAAATATAACCTAATCTACCCGCAAGTGCACGGCACATGTGTAGTATTTTAGGTGTCGATCCCACAGAGACTACGCAACACTACCTAAACCCGAACTACGAATCAAACTTGCTAACGAAAGAGTGGTGATGAAGAATGAAATACTAAAAGTGACTAAACTACTTGGGTTCTAACGATGAGATAAACGTCCTAGGAATCCGGTTTCACCACAAGACTACCAAAACCAATGATCAACCTATCTATCATGCAATCCCAATTAAAGCTATCTAAGGCGGACGATCCTAACATGATACCTACCCTCTCTCAAGGCATAGACATGTGATCTAGACAAGCTGCCCCCTACTTTCGTGGCTGACACCATGAACTAAACCCATAAACTCTGTGATTCGCCCGTTCACCCTCAACCGTTGCTACCCTACTTTCGTGGCCTAACCTCGGTTGTTCTAAACCTGACTTTCTAGGACTAGAATTCTCCTTTCGGTCCTTCTCCTAATCCCTAACACATGCATCTACGTGATCAGCGCAAACACAAGTAGATTTAAGCACTCAGACAGAGAATAGATAAACTAAAACGGGAAGATGCAATCAAAATAGATCAAAAGCGGTCTCGGGATAGCCAAGGGCTAATCCCTTCTCCTAGAACAAACAAACTACTCGCTCATGCGTCTGTAAAGAAACATAAACATAGTAGAAAGTCTAAGGAACATAAAAACCAAACAAAACCGAAGTGGTGGTGCTTGATCTCCAATGCTCCTCGCTTATCTCCCCGCAAGAATCTGCTCTAACTTCGCTGAATTGTTCTCCTCTGTATGCTTGCTGTAATCACGTCTTTTTGCCTCCTTTTAAGCCTCCTAAGTCGGTCCAATTGTTGCCTAAATTGCCCCACGAGTTCCCTTATGTTTTAAGTTAAGTTTACTTAAGTTTTGAGCAGTTTCGGGCCGCTACCCGCTCGGGTAGTGACTGTACCCGCTCGGGTGCGGCTAGGGCAGTTCGTGCGCGTCCTGTGGTGCTGGAATGGTGCCCGATCGGGCATGGCATGTGTGCCCGCTCGGGCACAAGGCAAAATGGTCCTAAATGCTTGCCCGAGTCGTGCTAAATGGTCCACACAATTGGCCGTAGGTTTTGCCCGATCGTGCAAGGGTTGTGCCCGACCGGGTGAGGCTTTTCCATGCTCAATCTCGTCCCGTTTGTCCCGTGATGATCCCCAAAGTTGCTCCTTAGCTCCGTGCATGTTCCTTTAGCTCCAAAATAGTCCAAATACACGTAAAAACCTGTAAGAACATAAAAAGCACGAAAGCAAGTAAAACGGATACAGAATCATACGTAAAACATCACATATGTATCAAAAACGTCTCCTAAATCGTGCAAGAAATACGTATGAAAACGAGATGATCAAAATCCCCCAGACTTGAATGTTTGCTTGTCCCTAAGCAAACGTAAACGTGGAATACATGGGGTATGAAAATACGAGAATTCCCCTTCTCCTAGAAATACCGCTAAAGTGAACCTAACCGATCAACTAGCACGTCGAGAGCAAATTCGGCCTAATCGAGTTTTCAGCCTTAATCCTAGGTCCACCACGGTTACCCATAAGAAAGTAAATCAAAGGAGACTAGACACGCTACCGTAACTCCCTCCACCAGACAAGACTTCAGACTATGCTAAACCTAGGTCAACCGAGGATACTTGTTTCTTTCTTTCCGAGCTTCTTCCTTTCTTTTTCTTTTCTTTTTCTTTTTCTTCTTCTTTTTTTTGTTTTCTTTTTATGACTTTTTCTTCTCTTCTTTTGTTTCCTTTTTTTTTTTCTTTTCCATTTTTTCTTTTCTTTTCTTTTCTTCTTTTTCTTTGCATACACACTAGGCTTCTAGGACGTCGGATTTGAAGGGACCCAGCCTCTACTTAGACCCAAACTACCGATGACGGTATACTCATGCATCTCGTGTAAGAGTGCAGCGGAGTAGGTGGCTTTTTGTGCCTTGCCCTTAGGACGTAGAAAGATGATCGCCAACCCACCACTTAGACCCGAGCCACCGAAGGAGTAACAAGGTCGATGCACTCATATCGATTTTTGATCATGCTTATTAGGCACTATTTCTATCGACAGCGGAGTGTTAGTGTGTGCTTTTTAATCTGCAAAACAAGCTCGATTTTATATGATCCAATGATCCTCAATGTAACCAAAGTAAAGTGTCGTCTACACGAAGTATGACCATCTGGGTAGAGAAAATAAACGACAGACCAGCCTAGCAACCTCGTCTAAACATCCCCACAAGTAACACTAGGATTCCCAAGAACTACGACCTATTGTTTTTCAGCCGACTAATAAGCTCTAACGCATAGGAAAACCTAGCTCAATAATGCAAAGTCTAACGGAAAAGGTCAACCTCTTAAGCATTCCTAAGTTCAGGGTTCATCTCAAAACGTGGCACCGGACAAGTGCCTTGGGACGACTCTGACTCAATGAAAACAAAAACAAACTAAAAATCGCAAAAATAACCTAAAAACTAAAAATCAAAGGAAAATGAAACGAAATCACCTGAAAAACGTGAGCTGCTCCCCCAGACTTGAATTGAACGGCGTCCTCGACGTGAAGCTCCAATGGAGGATGAAGGAAGTGAAGCACATTTGTGGTGTTATTATTTGTGTTTTTCTTTTT
>CM071863.1:3981734-3995344 GCA_036759665.1 Gynandropsis gynandra | reverse complement strand
TGTGCCCGCTCGGGTGCTAGGCAACAGCTCGGGCATGTGCTTGCCCGAGTCGTGTGGTTTGTCCTGTCCAAAGCCCCGTGGGTTCTGCCCGATCGTGTAAGGCTTGTACCCGACCGGGTGGAGGCTTCTCCATGCTCAATCTCGTCCCGTTTGTCCCGTGATGATCCCCCAAGTTGCTCCTTAGCTCCGTGCATGTTCCTTTAGCTCCAAAATAGTCCAAATACGCGTAAAAACCTGTAAGAACATGAAAAGCACGAAAGCAAGTAAAACGGATACGGAATCATACGTAAAACATCACATATGTATCAAAAACGTCTCCTAAATCGTGAAAGAAATACGTATGAAAACGAGATGATCAGAGGGACTGAAAAACACAAGGAGAAACTCATGAGAAGCTGGAGAATAAGAGAAACAACAATCCGAACATCGGTAATAAGATAAGGAAGATCGAGGAATCGTACTTCTTACTCTTTATCATATCTAGGGTTTATTTCTCTTGTTTTTCAGTAAAATCCATGAGTGACTAAGCCTCTAGCTATGGGTTAGGATTGTCCGATTTGTAATGGATGCTCGTAATTATGCGTTAATGCTTAGACCTTTCGAAGGTTTTTTGTATTTCGGTTTTACAATCAAAATCGTAAACGCTTTATACTTGTGTTGGCCGCTCAGTAACCTAGGAATTCGTGTTTAGCCGGGAGGTTAGATTATGAATCCGGAATCGTTGATTGTTGACTAAGTTTGATTAATGAGAATCTGGGCGGTCGGTTAATCAACTTAGGAATTAGGATTGCGTGCTTAACGCTACCGTAATCGCGAGTTAATTGCTGCTGGGAGGTAGGATTGCATGTTGTTGTTGTTAGGAGGTTTAGATTTCGAGAAAACCATTTATGAGTATAAATCCCCCGTCATCAAGATAATTCGATAGGTTCATGATCCTTTGTTAGTTGCATCCCTGCAAATCTCGGTAACCCGAAATCCATAGTGTTCTTAATTATCAAATTTTTCACTTCTCCTCATCGTTGTCATTATCCATTTTAGTGTCTTATAAATCTGTCCTACATCACCATCAATTCAATCCATCTTAGTTTAGTCGTATTCTTAGCTTAGGTTGCATTAGTCCCCAGAATTCGATCCTTGTATTACACCGATCCGTATTCTTGCGGTAAGTGGATATTAGGCATTTTTTTGTTTGATAGTTCGCACATCAGTACACCACCATCGGTGGCATATAACGTGTGGCGTAACATGTTAGGAATAATAGAGTTGATCCTATAAGGACCCTTGGATGATATTGTTGTTCGTATGTTTTAGAAAATCATCCATATGAAACCTGCACATGAAAATGAAATATTTAGATAACATTTATAAATTACAACAATACAAATGAATATTTGAAATTTTACCATAGCGTGCCGAGAGGACGATCCAGATCGATAATTGAAGGGTGGGACACCCGTCGAAATTCTCGATTAGGGAGTCGATATCCACCCTATCGGTATCCTTCAGGGGCTACCGCTGAACCCGCCAATATACCTCTCGAACTTATGAATCATCTAGCCCTGATTTTGTGTTTAGTGTTTATGAAGCTGATTTTTGTGTGCGAGAGGAAATGTTTGAGAGGATTTGAAGTTTTGATTTGTGTTAAAAATGAAACTGTTCAATGGTATATATGTAGAAACTTTCGACGGGCATCCGTTACAGTTTCAAATGGATGCCCGTTGGAAAAGCCGTCAACTTAGCGGACGAATTAAGTGACGCGGCGTTGTGTTTCTCCAATGGTCATCTGTTATAATATTCAACGGATGCCCATTGGAAATGTTTGTTCCTGAGGCAATGGACGCCAAAACGGTAATTCGTCTCCCAGTGTAACGGGCATCCGTTACAATTTGCAATGAATGCCCGTTGGAAATAAACGTAGACTAGGTAGGAATGATGCCACTTTCTAACCGGCATCCATTGCAAATTGTAACGGATACTCGTTACAAACTTTCTAATGGGTATTTGTTAGTAAATAGTAACAAATGCCTGTTTGCAGTATTAACGGATGCCCGTTGAAAAGATTTAACGGTCATCCATTAACCTCTTCTAACGAATGCCCATTAGAAACACTACAAAAGACATCCGTTATAACTTTCCAACGGATGCCCGTTATAATTGTGTAAAACTTGTAAATTTTTTCTAAGTGTCGAAGACGATTTCGTGTTCCAACGGGCATTCGTTAACATTTACAACGGATGCCCGTTGGTATTAGATCATATGAAGTTCTAAAGAAATTACACATCAATTATATATTCTTCGATTGTATTTACATTTTAATTGTTCAATTGGAGATTCTTCGATTGTATTTACACATCATTTACATTTCACATTTTTGTATTTACATTTCGATTGTTTGATTGGAGATTATTCGATTGTATTTACACATCATTTACATTACACATTATTGTATTTGCATTTTGATTGTTCGATTAAAGATTCTTCGATTGTATTTACACATCATTTACATTACACATTATTGTATTTACATTTCTTCTTCAGTAGATTCATCGATTGGCGAATCTTCCTTCGATTGTTTATTGAATTCATCGCCGTTTTCATCTTCTGCATCTTCCGGTTCAACGTCTTCATATTCGAGTATGAATTCTCCGTCTATGTCAGTTCTTGCAAGAATATCCTCGCGATTGTCTATATCAATTAAATGAATCGGTTGCGGATGATCGGGCTGCAACGAATCTTCTTTTTCATCTGAGCATATAATTCCTTGTGGCTTGATCTTTACTACGGCCCACAACTTTTCTCTTCGACGTTTCAATGTTGTTGGATATTGCACATAACATACTTGATATGCTTGATCAATTCTGATGAATGGATCATACCTAGCATATTGTCGTGCCAGATTGATGTCAATTCCTCTCCATCGGTTTTTCCGTACTTCTCGTTAGGGGTGGACAAATAGCGAATATCCGTAAATATTCGACTATTCGTATTCGTATTCGTATTCGTCGAATATTAGATTTTACTATTGGTATTCGTATTCGTAAATACGGATATTCGTAAATTCGAATATCCACAAATATTCGGATATTCGTCGGATATCCGTATCCGTAATAAAATCAATTTTTTAAAAAGAATTAATAAAAAATTCTAAATAATTTACATTTTAGTCCTTAAATTAGGGTTAGAACTTTTATAATTTACATTTTAGTCCTCAAATTGTAAATATAATAACTATTTCTTTATATATTTTATATTTGATGTGAAAATCAATTATAATAATGTTTTTTATTTATAATTTGATCCTTAAAATTAATTTTATTATATATATATATATCTATATATTAAATAAATTATCTATTTAGTACTTACGGATACGAATACTTACGAATAATTGACTATACTATTTGTATTTGTATTATATTTTTCAAATATCTAAATCCTGGTATTTGTATTTGTATTTGTTCCTACGGATATTTTCTTTTTCGGATCGAATACGGTTCGAATACGAATCAGATACGTATACTTCATATATTTTGCCCAGCCCTACTTCTCGTCTTACGGTTGGGTCGAATCACTCACATTAAAAAATTATTAACTTCAACCCAACGAGACCGAGATATTCCACTTGTAGGATTTGGTGCAAAATACCGTAGAAATTATCACCCTCTATTTCACTATTAACGCAAACTCCATAATTGTGTGTGCTTATGTTTTCCGTGTTCGTACGTGTGGAACATGTAGCCGCAAGTAAACAAAATTGGCCAACACATAACATTTCATGCAGGACCATTAGCCAAATCTTCAAATCTTTTATTTATTGTATATTATCCTTATTTTTTCCCGCCACATTCAAAACAATATTGATGATGTTATCGAAAAAGTTCTTTTCGATATGCATAACATCTAAATTATGACGTAATATCAATGATTTCGAATATGGTAGTTCCCAAAACATACTACATTTATACCAGTTATGCCATTAGAAAAACCCTAAACACTAAACCCTAAACCCTAAACCCTAAACACCATGGCCTTCTGGTTTACGATGCCCACGATCTCCACCGTATTCTACCGCTTCTTGTAAATTTCCCATTGTGTTCAATCTTTTGTAAAGAGTTTGTGCTCCGGTTGGCATGCTCGGTGCCTTTTGTTTTTGCACCACGTTCTTTCGAAAATGTTTTTTTTATCTTTTCGGAAAGCATGTCCACGAGGAAGAAATCTTCTATGACAATTAAACCAACCTTTTTTCTTACCATGTACTAGTCGAAATGAATCTGTATCCTCTATATAATATGGACATGCTAATCTCCCATGCGTGCTCTACCCAGATAACATTCCATAGGCAGGAAAGTCACTAATTGTCTACAATAAGACTGCTTTCAATGTAAAATTTTGCTTCGTACTAACGTCCTAAGCAAGAATTCCTTCATTCCACAAATATCTTAATTCATGAATTAATGACAACAAAAAGACATCGAAACTTTTCTTCGAATGTTTTGGTCCTAGAATCAACAACTTTAGAAACATTACCTTTCTTTTCAAACACATCTCGGGAGGTAAATTATACGGAGACAAAATCACCGACCATAGAGAATATTGACTTCCAGATTGTCCATATGGACTAAAACAATGTAAACAAGAAAAGATAAACATTTCTCATTTCATACGCAAACTCGGGAAATATTTCATTGGAATCTTTCCAAGCCTTACCATTCGATGGATGTTGCATTATACCTTTGACCGTCGAGTGTTCTGTGTGCCATCTCATTGTCGTAGCGGTTTTTTCGATTCAAATAACCTTCTCAACCTATTTGCTATAGGCATATAAAACATTTTCTTGTATGATACATATTTACGTGAAGATGGTTTTTTTGACCGAAATCTACTTGCACCGCAAAATTTGCATTCCAACAAGTCTTTATCATTTCTCCAAAACAACATGCAACTGTTTTTACAAACATCAATTTTCTCATGTGGCATTCCCAAATCTTTTAAAACATTCTTTATTTCGTTGTATATCTCAAGAGCTTGATTTTTTTCCGGTAAATATTCACGCATAGTTTTGCAAAATGAATCCATGCAATTTTCAGCAATATTGTAGCCTATTTTTAATACTCATCAATCTTGAAGACAAAGATAAGCGGGACTGACCTTCACGGAAACCTTCATATATAGGTTGTTTCGCCGAATCCAATAGATTGAAGAATCCACGTGCATCGTTGTTTGGCATCTCTTCATGTGGTTGTTCATGAACATCTCCAGGAAAAGCATCTAACACCATTTCCACATATGGATTGGTTGTTGATGCTTCATCAATAGCTTCTTCATTTCTTTCTACTTGTGCTTCATTCACAATATCTTTAACAAAATAATTTTCGCCGTGAAATAACCAAATTTCGTAATTCTCAACGAAATCCACCTTGTAAAGATGTTTGCAAACAATTTCTTGACTTTGATACTTCATGTTTTTGCATCTTTTTCATGGACATAACATTGTCCCACCTTCTTGACACAAAGGTTGCATCGATGCAAAACTCATGAATTGCTCTAATCCGTGTAAGAATTCTTATGTAATCTCTTCGGTTATAGGATATTTTCTGCTATAAATCCACTCTCGCGATCTATGTATATATCTTTATTTGAAGAAGATAACATTTTGTTGAAAATATATTTGTTGTTGATGGTGTGATGTTAAAACCTTGATAGTTATCACTAAATAGTGTTATTTTCAACAAACATCCGTTGGCAATGTCAACAGATTGCCGTTGAAAGTTCCGTGAAATTATTCCACAGGTAATCCTCAAATTAACAATTTCAACGGGCATCCATTACACTTTCCAACGGACATCCGTTACAATTTGCAACGGATGTCCGTTGGACGTTTTTCTATGGTTTTCTAACGGGGTTCCAACGGATGTTGGCAACGGAATCAATCCGTAGACCGTCCATTGAAATTTGTGATGGATTGCAATGGACGGGAGCAACGACAACTATCTATTGACCGTCCGTTGAAAGTTGCGACGAATTGCAATGAATGGCGGCCCATTGGAAGTTCTCGTGTATCCGTTGCAATCCGTTGGTATTTGTCATCAACAGACGGATCCGTTGCAAATGTCGTATTTTTTTGTAGTGTAATCTTTTATTCCATAATGAAGATGATTGAACAAAACATAGACAATGTGTTGGAATATCTGAGATGTAGAGGTTGTGGGTTAAACTATCCTTTCCAATCATCGAAGCCCGAAAAAAGTCTTATATTTCACAAGAAGTATTAATAAAGGAAACACTATACTCAAAATTTATTGCTAGAAAACTAACACATAGTAAGTTAAATTTAAATGAAGGGTATAAAACAGATGCTAAAATCAAATGTGGGGATAAAGTAATCGTTCCTATATGTGAAACATGAATTTATATTCTATTTGGTAAAGTGACAATAATGTTATTGGTACAAGAAAAAAAACTTCCAATTTATTACAGATATGAGAATTTGCCCCAGTGTCTATCATCCAAGAATTTATAGGAAAAGAAAAAGAAGAACCTAATGATGAAGATAAAAAAATGAGAAATGATAGAATGACATGTAGTTGGATTCTCTCTAAAAGAGAAAGAACAAGGACTTCCAGAATAAGATAGATTTATGGATGTAAATGGATGAACATAACGTAGGTGCTTGATAACTTGTTGTAGTTTTTCATTGAGGATTTATATAAAACCTCTGAAGATGGCTTGGAAAAACATTTTAGCAGAAGACAAGTATGCAGTTACATAATTAATTTTGGTACCACAATGGTTATAAGTTTGTGTTCTTGGTCTAGGTAAAATAAAATCATATGACCGTGAATTCGAATTCTTAAATCCGGGAGGGTAACAATAATGCTTATAACATTTGGTTACCAAATATTCATGTAAACCATGATGTGAACATATAGGTTTAGCTCTTGGATTAGAAACATTCTTATTGTATCCCCTAGCTTTAAAAGATGAATAAAGTTTGAGGAACAAAATTATGAGAAAGAGAAGTTTGAAAAGTAACAAAATCAGAAAGAGGATAAATTCCTCTTTGTTGTCTATCTTGAACAATTATATTGAAAGCTTTAGAAAGATTTCATTAAGGATCCATAAGAAGACTTTGTCGTCGAACAAGAGCAAAACAGTCGTCTAACTCGGGGTGGGCACCCGCGGGTACCCGCGAGATTCTCGCTACCCGCACCCGAATCCGTCCCGTACGGGTAGTTAGTTTTACTACCCGTACTCGTACCCGCAGGGTGCGGGTACCCGCAAAAACCCGCCAAAAATTTTATAACTCGCGGGTTCCCGTCCCGTTTAAAAAAAATATTAAAACTCAACAACAGAATCAGTTGTTTCGGTGTAAAAGCCAACAAGAAATACCATGTTTGGATGAGACTGGGTAGGCTGTTTTGTACTGGACAATATGGCGGTGGCTGTACATCAATGGAGATAGATCACTTTTATCAGTCAGAAGATGCGATGATTCAAAGCATTTCAATTCATCATCCGTTACAACAGATCAGAGACCAATGTGACGCTTCACTCACATTGACAAGGAATACTTGGACAAGTTTTGTTCTCCCTCGATGGTGGTGATCAGATCTATCATCTGGCCGCTAGCTGTTTGAAACTCCACCTACAACATAGAAGACAGATGCTTAATAATGTTTCAACATTTAGTAAGCAAGGGATGAAGATCAGGAAGAGAGTAATAATACCTCGTTAAACAAATCAACTAGGTCAACATAGTAAGGCTTTCCTCGGAAGACAATCAATTTCGACATCCTTAACCAGAATGTTTCTAGTTCTAAGATTATTGGAATAAGAAACTTAAAGTATTACACAGAGATCGACGCTTCCGTAAATTTTATATAAACTCATCGATCTCACTAAATCATCATGCGTTCAGCCAAGAATTTCAGTTTACCTTCTCCGCAGAGAGAGCATCAGTGCAGACATTGCTAATGAGCTGAGAATTCACCTGCACGTAGTAGAATCATTAGTACCAGGAACAATATGCATATTGTTAATTTGTTGCAATGGATGAGTACTAAGCCATTATGTTACCAACACAACAAACAAAACAAAATAAATATATGAAAGGATGAATTCACACTTACCTTGCATATGGTATCAAAGCGGTGAGAGGGAGAGAGGAGGCTGTAGCGGCGGCGGTGAGAGGGGAGAGAGAGGAGGCTGGAGCGGGCGGTGTATCGAGAGGGGAGAGAGAGGAGGCTGGAGTGTCGGGCGAGCAGCGTTGGGCGAGCAACGTCGAGTGGGGGACGTCGGCCGAGCAGGAGGACACCGGCGACGGTCTCTAGGGGGGAGGCGATTTCAGTTTTTTAGAGAGGCGGTATGACTGACTACACGGACGATTCAGTGTTAGGTTAGGGGAAAAGAAGGTTAGGTTTTTAGGGTTACAAGGGCATTTAGGTAATAAATATTAAAACCAGGGACATTTATGTAATTTTTTGCGGGTACCCGCGAGTATCCGTTTGTGAAACAAAATTACCCGTCGCGAACCCGAACCCACGAGTATTAAAATTAAATTACCCGAACCCGAACCCGCACCCGCGGGTACAAGTAATTTTTTGCGGGTTCGGGACGGGACGGATAGTGCGGGTTTTTTTGCCCACCCCTAGTTTAAACCCATTAAAACTTTAAATTGTTGCCATGGAGTTATTAGTTTCGTATAATATGTGTTTAATTCCATCAAACCTTGTTTCAAGTTTTGAAATTCTTACTTAATTCTAAATACTCGAGGCATATTCGTTTGACTATATGCTATCAGCAATCTCTTTCGAGACTAAATTCAACAGCCATGACATAACAATGTCATTGCAACGAGATGAAGTATCACAATCGGAATTATCAGGTAAAGGTTTAGGAATGGTACCATCACAAATCCAAATTTATTTCTCCCATTCAAGACCATCATCATCGATGTTTTGCATGTGTAAAAGTTTAGCTCTCATGTGAGCTTATCAAATACTATAAGAACCAAATTTGTATCGCTAGTATTTAAAAACAATGGATTTCAGTAAGATCACTTACGTGAAAGGAAGAATCAGAAAGATTTGTTGGAATAGTCATGGTGAATACATATTGGATTGTACACATAATACAAACTAAAAAAAGGTGAAAGAAGAATCAATTTGAAAAATCAATTTCAGAAACAAAAAACAAAGATTCCGAAAAATTTCTCGCAGATTATCGCAAAATAAAGTATCTCGCTCTGTACCATAACATAAAGAAATTGAATGAAAAAGAAAGTTAGAGTTTGAGTTGCATGGAAGAAATGAAGGGTCGAAAGAAAAAAAGGAGAAGAATGAAAAAAGAAAAAATGTAGAGAGAGAGTTTATTTCTTTAATGAATAATATATTTTTTATTAGTTTCTTTTAGGAATATGAAAATGCAACTCGTTCCACTCGACCGTCCGAAAAAAATAGCGAGCTCATGCCTTATTTTTAGGCCCGTTTGTATTCGGGATTCTAGACTCGGGCTTTTAATAAGTTAATCGAGCTTTGGGCCGGCCCGCAAGCTCTATTAAAATATAACTATTAATTTATTATTAAATTTTTATATCGTTTATTAATTGAATGTAGATGATAATTTTTATGGTTTGAAATCTAGAATTGTCACGACAATAGTTTCGACAGAAGAAAGTATACAAACGATTTGAATTTTGAAATTTCGATTGGTTGTATAATATTTTTATTTTTTTGTTACTTTGATATTTTAATATTTTGTGTAAATTTTATTATGTAACTTACTATTATATGATTTTCAGAAAACACTAGAATTCAAAATGACGTTTCAAAACCGATAATAATATCAACATGCACCCACCAAACAATGAAGATTCGACAATGCACAAGGACAAATTAACGAAAATTCGATTGAAAGTCAAGATTCTAAAGAAAAGAATATGCTACTTTGAACTTATAACAAAGAAGCGATAATAATAGTTTTTTATACTGCTCTAATTATATCGTGAATTTTATAATGATTATGTTATGTAAATAGGAATATGAAATATAATTGTGGTTTGGAACATGTGATTTACCATGTTTACATTATGTTCCACGTCATATGTTCTAAAAATTAGATGGAAACATATAATCATATTCATAATACATGATCAAAAATATAATCGAAAATACATTATCATGTAAGTTTAAAATAATCAAATAATATATTCTCAAAGCAAAAGCAGGAAGCGAGGAGAAGAAGAGAAAATGCTGAGAAAATGAAGGAAAACAGAGTAAAGAATGCAGAGAACAAGTGAAAAAGAAAATAAGAGGAATAATTTTTGTTGTATATTTTGATACCCTGTATAGCAAGTTTTATACATACAAAATGTAACTAACTTAACTAACTTTCTGTTTTATAAAACTAAAATTTATAAGGTATCTAATATGCCCCCCTCAAGTCTGAATTGACAAAGGATGATACAGACTTGACATATTAAATCTGCTAAGCAAAGATGAAAACAAAGAGGGCTGAAGAGGCTTAGTGAATATGTCAGCGAGTTGCTTCTCTGACTTGACATGCATCATCCTCAAGAATCCACATTGTAATCTGTCTCGCACTAAGTGACATTCAATGTCAATATGTTTAGTTCTTTCATGGAAGACAGGGTTGGTTGCAATGTGGATTGCAGATTTATTGTCGCAATATAAATTTGCAGGTCCAGTTCTTTATATCTGTAAATCATCCAGCAAATGTGTAATCTATATAAGTTCACATGTTGCATTTGCTAATGACATGTATTCAGCCTCCGTGCTGCTTCTGGAAACAGTTGCTTGCTTTGATCTTCTTATTATACTGAGTTTCAACCAAAGATACAAACTCAGGAAAAATTGTATTTACATCACTCTTATGCCTGAGAAGATATAGATATACCCATCTACTATGATCATCTACAATAGTAAGGAAGTACTGATGTCCTTCATAGGATAGAACAGAAAAGGGTCCCCATATATCAATATGTACAAGATCAAATGGGTTATTGGTCATATGATTTTCAAAAGGAAAAGGTAATCTTTTTTGTTTTGCTAAATGACAAATCTTGCAATGAGAAATGTCTGAGCATTTGGTGAGGGAGAGAGTCTCTGAGAGGGCTTTTATTCTGGGTATAGAGGGGTGTCCAAGCCGTTGATGCCATATAGAAGTGTCAGCAACAACAGCATTGCACAGTGAGGTAGAAGTAGGTTGGGAGTGTGAAGAGGTGAGATTGGATTCTAGGAAGTAGAGATTGTTGAACTTCTCAGCCTTCCCAATCATCCAACCCTGAATAGGCTCCTGAATTATGCAGGTTAAAGGTGAGAAAAGGATTTGAAAATTGTTGTGTTGGAGCAAAGCACTTATACTCACAATGTTGAAAGAGAAAGAAAGAACAAAGAGTTCATCCGTTAATATGATCTTTTCAGTTAATTTCACAGTTTCTGCTTGTGAAATAACAATCCGAGTACTATTTGGTAGAGTGACATATACTGAAGGTATATTTTCCAAATCATCAAACAACTTAATATCCGAGCAAACATGTGTAGTAGCTCCAGAATCCAGAATCCAAGCAGATTTGGGAATATTTGCATTATGAACTGAATTGCATATTAAGGCAGAGATGGAGAAGAAGTTACCAGATGTTGTGGAAGATTCTGGTGCTCCTTGCTCTGTTATTGATGGATTCTTGAGGTGTTCATTTATCTGAGCCACAAGCTTTTGAAGTTGATTCTGATCAAACTTTGAGACATCAAGATAGGACTCAGTAATCATATTTTCCACATTGTTCTGGTTCTGAAAATTTGGCCTCACAGATTGTTAAGGCTGATTTCGTGAATAATAGACTGATCGAGGTTGAGAGTATTGGGTCTGAGATACTTGATTTCCAGAGGTTCTTGGTCCAGAATATTGCGGAGCTCGGTATCCAGGTGGATATCCATGTAATTTATAGCACTTGTTCACAGTATGTCCATACATACCACAATGTGTGCAAAGAGGTCTAGACCTTGGCTTGTAACCATTTCCTGAAATCGCAGCAACATTTTCACTAGAAATATGATCTTTAGATGTTTGCAGAACAACCGTGTCATTTGTTAGAAGAGGATTTTTCACCAGCATCTGATGTTCATGTTGTATCAACAGATTGAATGCCTTCTTCAAATCTGGTAATGGCTCCATCATGAGAATCTGACTACGAATATTCTCAAAAGAATTGTTCAGTCCAAACAGAAACTTAATCACAAAATTTTTCTCAAACAAGTCAAACCAACATTTGTCAATTTGGCAAGAACAATTGCCACAAGTGCAGACTGGTTGAACTTCAGCAGATTTAAGTTCTTCACAAAGAGTAATCATGGATGTGAAGTAATCCGTGATATTCATGGATCCTTGTCTCAGATTCTGTAATCTTTGTTCAATATTATAGAGTTGTGGAGCATTATTTTGTTGAAAACGCTCGATGATTGTTGTCCATAATTCACTTGCATTCTTGATGTACAAACAACTTTGCAGAAATATTTTTGGAGATGGAACTAAGGAGCCAAGAACATACCACATCATTGCATCGTGACCAAGCACCAGAATTTGGATCATTATCAGGAGGTTTTGGAAGAGTTCCATTGACGAAGCAGAGCTTGTTTCGTCCATTAAGAGCCATCTTGATGGAGCGTTGCCAAGAATTGAAGTATGCAGCCGTAGAAAGGCGATCGGAGACTAACTGGAGGTTCATATGATTATTTCCTCCGAGAAAATAGGGATTATCATAAGAATCATGACGAATGCGCTTTGATACCATCTCAAAGCAAACGCAGGAAGCGAAGAGAAGAAGAGAAAATGCTGAAAAAATGAAGGAAAACAGAGTAAAGAATGTAGAGAACAAGTGATGAAGAAAATAAGAGAAATAATTCTTGTTATATATTTTGATACCCTGTATAACAAGTTTTATACATACAAAATGTAACTAACTTAACTAACTCTTTGTTTTATAAAACTAAAACTTATAAAATATCTAATATATATATATATATATGTATAACACTTTATGAAGCATTTTTTAATTGGGACATACAACATAAAAGCGTAATAGCTCATATGTAGGAGTAAAATGAGTTTTTTTCGGGGTCATGTTATATTTTGTTCAGATCGTTTAACAAAAAACATATGTTTCTAGTGCGTTCGAAATTTAGGAATAAATCTTAAATTCGTTCAGAAAATGTTTTTTAAAAAAAAATATGTCCCTAATATGAATTTAAAATTTTTCAAAAAAAAGTAATAAAAAATTATATCTAATTCGTCTGAAATTAAAGACGGATTTTGAATTGCCCGGATTTTAAAAATGAAAAATTTATATCTTTACTCGTCTGGAATTTAGTCATATATCTTAAATTCGTCAGAAAATTAAAGATAATATTTTTCTAATTCATCGTAAATTAGAGACCGGACAAAATTTGTCCAAAAATTGTATAAAGAGATTGACCAAAAAATTTGTTGGAAAATTGGGTAATTTAAATTTTTTAAATAGTGATGGGTTTGTAGGCCCATTTCAAATTTTATAAGTTGGATAAACTCGTGATTATGTAAAATATGTACAATGTATA
>CM071863.1:3954683-3971024 GCA_036759665.1 Gynandropsis gynandra | reverse complement strand
AAAAGAAAAAGAACGAAGAACGAAAAATAGTTTTTCGTTCTTCTGATTTCCACATCAAAGCGATCCCGATCTCGGCGTGGATAATCGTAGAGGACTTGCATCATCAAGTCTCACATCCGATCCTCAATTCAACGCTACAGGTATCTCAGAAACTGTTTCTTGAGTATTTATCGTTGAACCGAACAATTAATCGTAAACATGACTAGATCGTTATTCGGGTTGATTAAAACACGTTTCCGCATAATCAAATCAACCCTACAGGTTAAGGATTTAACTAGTCCAATTTTTTCGATTTAAACCGTGTCACATGTGGGTCACGTGTATTTACATACACACCTACATGAGAGTCGTTTTTATCGTTGTTCATCGTCTTCCTCTAGTACTCTATACTTTGAATATAGGTGAAGAGTGAGTGAATTGTGAGACTTTATTTCATTCTTGATGTTCTAGTGGAAAAGCTGTCGAGATCTCCTTAATCTTGGCTATGAGTAGGTCATCGATTTTTCGGTATTCCGAACACTTTTCTTGCTTTGTTTCTCGATCTGTCTCTCTTTTATCTTCGGTTTCGTTCGTTGATTCATTATTGTTACTGTAACTGTGAATTCCTTGGGTATTGATATATCGATGTCGTTAATTCGTGATCAATCACCCAACAAATGGTATGAGAGCTGGCTACGATTAGGGACAATCATCACTGAAAGGTTTTCTCGATGTAATTCAAAAAACCAAGGCTCAACCATACTCCAGTTAGAACTATGTAGAGTTCTCGCTGGAAGTGAGCATCTTGACACAACTTAAGAATCATGAACTCAGTTAAGAGTTAATTCACAATGAAGAAATGGGTGTGGAAGCTGAAGGTCGAAAGCTAAATGAAAAAAGGGTACTTCACCTTGTGGAAGGAGAAAGTATGGGTCAGTTTGAAAAACATGAGCTTACACAAGGTTCTTGAGGACAATCCATATACTTTAAAGAAGAATAAGAGACGGAAAGGTTGAGTATGCAAACTCTAAAGAAGACTCAAGAAACTCAGAGACTTGAGTCTAGTTCAACTCAGGAAATGGCATCAGTGGTAACATCAAATGTTGGAACTAGAACGGTAACAAGAATAGCACATAGTTGGTCTTTGGAAGAACAGATATAAAGAAGTAGGAAAATAAGGAACATGATAGTCCAGAGTCTTTGAGATCAAATCTTGAGAAATGTGATCCATGAAAAAACAACTTAGGGAGTATGGAGACTCTTGACAAGATATATCTTAAACAATCTATTCTAAACCATATGTATCTCATGCAAAGGATAGCAGGATTCAAGATAGATGAAACTAAATGAGTAGAAGATAATCTGGATGAATTTCAAAAGATCTTGTCAGACTTGCAGAACCTACAAGTCATACAAGTCAAGGTAGAAGATGAGTAAGAAGTTGTATATATGCTTAACTCCTTACCATTACCTTATGAGTAGTTACGAGAAGCAGTTGAATACTCGAGAACTTCAATCTAAATAGAATAAGTTAAATTTGTTGCAAGATCTAAGGAAATGGAACTCAAAGCTCAAGAGAACCTGAACAAAAGTATTGGAGAAAGACTAGTAGTCAGGGGCGTTGTGAAAAGAGGAACAAGTCTAAAAAGAGCAAGTAAACCAGATCAAAATCCAAAGAAAAAAGTGGATTAGGTTGCTGATACTGCGAAAAAATAGGTCACTACAAAAGAGACTGCAATGCTAAAAAGAAATCGATGGAAAGATAACATGGAAAAAACAAATTCGATACAACAACTATTGTTGAACTAGAATGTGAGGTTCTCTCAATATTAGATCAAGAACCAGAAGATCACTGGATTCTTGATTCTGGTTGCGCATATCACATGACTCCTATACAAGAGTGGTTTCATGAATTAAAACTATATGATGGAGGAAAAGTTTTAATAGAAAACAATGTGAATTGTGAAGTTAAGGGCATTGGTATTATCATATGATATTACATGATGGGACTACGAAAGTGTTGTCTCAAGTTAGATTTACTCCAGGACTTTAGGGTCTTTAGATAAATTGGGTTTTCACTACAAAAAATGTCATTTTCAACGGACGTATTCGTTTGAAATGGCTAGATTTCTGTTGGAATCCAACTTTCCCAACGAATTTGGATCTGTTGGGAATCGATCATTGAAAATCCACGTCCGTTGCGATTTCCAATGACAGTGCAATGGATGAAATCCGTTGACAACCGTCAATGGAGTGCAACGGATGCCCGTTGCCATTTGTCAACGGATGTCCGTTGACTAGACTGTTGGAAAACAAAAATGGCTGGAATTTAAAAAATTTCAACGGGTGACCGTTGAAAACAAAAATGGTAGAAATTTTAAATAATTCAACGGATACTTGTTTAAAATATTGAAGCTTTTCAACGGGCGTCCATTGGAATATTGACGAAAAAATAAAAAATAAAAAATAATATAAATAAAATTTATAGAAATTAAAAATTCAATTACTACAGATCAGATAAATTGGTACCATAGTCTTCATCCTCGTGATCGCTAATGCCTCGTGAAGGGGTTGTATCGGAGCCGATGATCGGTTTTTGTCTCGGCGTTGTTGCCCTCGCCGGTGTTGGTGGCTGATACGCTCGACTAGTCAGTAAATCGATGATACTCTCCAAGTGATACATATGTGTTTGCGTTTCTCGAAGCTCAGATTGTGTTACTTGAAGAGCATATTGTGTTCCATGAAGAGCATCTTGCGTTTCTCGAGCTGCTCGATGCGTCGTTCTTGCGTGTAAGTCTCTTAGACCGCAGGGGTACCGTTGTGGCGTCCTTGGTGATATCATTTTGTAGCGAACCTAGACTCTATAGATGTTCCATATATGGTCTAACAAACTGCAATGTAAAACACATTAAAGTTAGTATATCATTAGAAAATATTTTATGTAACTAAAGAATTATAATAGCAATGATCTTATTATATACTTCTAAATAAATTTTGTCCTTTTGTAAAGGATTGAGATCGTCAGGAGTTGAAACGATGACTTGTGATTGTTGTATGATCTTCTATGTCACAACTTTAACGTTCTGTTCCGCTCCCCTGACGACGAATTTCTTTTTAGCGTGGGTCTCTACAACCAACTCAAAAAGAGTCAGTGTTCTTCCCATCCTCTCCATCTGTAACATTATAGTTATATGATTAGCTAACAATTTCATATAAAAAAATTTAAATCATTAATTTAAATAACTTTTTACCAATTCTTTCTTTCGTTTCGAGAATGACTCTGATCCCGAGATATGGTGATACGGTGTTTGTTCAATACCTCATCCGTTGCATTCTCATTTTTGGCCTTGAAGTCCTATGACTCCCAATGTTGGACGGGTTTGTTGAATACCTCGTCCGTTGTCCATGTCGATTTGGTGTTCTTCTTGTAATAGTTGTGCTTGGCGTTGTTCATCAGCAAGCGCAACCGGGTTTGCATATCTTGCATCCAAACGGTATAGATGCACAATCCTTATTTCGTCATCTATATACATGCTACAAAATTAAATTTTAATAAATTATTTTATAAATAAAAGTATATAATAATTTTAAAATTAAATTTTATATTAAAAATACTTACAATAAATATACACCATTGTTGGTGGCTTATAACTTATGGCGTCATCTTCCAAGAGTAATATAGAGTCGATCTTGTAGTGAACCTTGGATGATATTGTTGTTCGTGTGTTTTAGAACATCATCAACATCAAACATGCACGCGTTGATCAAATAATTAGATAAAATTTATAATTAATTTCAATGTAAATTCTCTAACTATATCTTATCATAATGTACAGTCGGGACACTCAGGATCAATAATAGGGACGAAAGAATGCTCATCGAAAAAATCAATCAATGTGTCTATATCCATCATATCATTGTCTTCATCAAATATCAGCATGCCAATATAAGTAAAAGAGGGCGATACTGGCGGTGGATACGGTGGCGGAGCTCCTGCAAAACCCACCAACATTCCATCGTGACCGACAAGTCGTCGAGCTCTCATTGTATTTTAGTGTTTATAGATTATTTTTTAGAGAAATTGGTAATTTGGTTTTTAGATTGTGTTGAAAATAAATTGTTCAACGATTAAATACAGATTTTTTCAACGTTAGAAATAATGTCACCTTAACGAACACAATTAATTGACATGACTGTTAGGTTTTCAACAGACATCCACTTGAATTTTCAACGGATGCCCATTGGCAAGATGTGTTCCCGATGCAACGAACTACATAACGATTGTACGTCTTCTTCCCAATGGGCATCCGTTGAAATTTCTAACGAATGCCCGTTGAAACGCAAGATCGATGCAGTAGCCGTAGCATAGCTTATGATGACCGTGTTCAACGGACATCTATTGCTAATGTGCAATGGATACCCGTTGGTATCTAAACCTTGGCAACGAGCATTCATTGGGAGTTCGCAACAGCTGCCCATTTAAAACTGAAAACCTTGAAAATTTTCTAAGTATCGAATAGAATTAAAGGGTTGAATGAGTTCTCGTTCTTCCCAATGGATGCCCGTTGAAACTTGAATATATAATTTTAATAAACAATTTTTTTTAAAAAAGTAAGATATTACAATTACACAATTCACATTTCTTCTTCGATTGATTTTTCGATTGGCGAGTCTTCCTTCAATTGTTCATTGAATTCATTATCGTGTTCATCTTCTGCATGTTCCGGTTCAATGTATTCATAATCGTGGATGTATTCTTCATCTATGTTAGTTCCATTGAGAATATCCTCTCGATTTTCTATATTAATCAAACGTATTGACTCAAGGTGATTGGTTTGCAATGGATCTTCTTTTTCGCCTGTGATTATAACTCCGTGTGGCTTGATCTTAACTACCATCCATCACTTCTCTCTTTGAAGTTTCAATATTGTTGGATATTGTATGTAACATAGTTGATCTACTTGATCTATTGTGATGAATTTATCATTCTTACCATATTGTCGTGTCGGATTGATGTCAATTCCTCCCCATCAATTTTTTTGTGTACCATGTCCTATGGTTGGATCGAACCACTGAAATTTAAAAAGTATTACCTTCAATTCAATGAGATCGAGATATTCTACCTGTAGGATTTTGTGAAAAATATTATAGAAATTATCACCTTCTATTTCATTATTCACACAAATTTCGTAACTATACGTGTTTCTATATTTCCGTGTTCGTAAGTATGGCATGCGTATCCATGAGTAAACAAAACTAGCCAACACAAAACATTTTTTGCAGGATCATTGGCCATATCTTTTAACCAGGTAGGATGTCACTCATCGGAACCTTTGACCTATAAAAGATAAAAATAAATGAATACTTTATATGTGTACTTACGTAATCTCTCAACCACGAGCCATAATATTGAACTTTCATTTTTGTGAGTTTATCTGCATTTAGATGAGGATATGTACCCGTTACTTCTTCATAAAATATCATGTAATGAAAATACGTTAACATGTATATATATATATTTGTGATTAAAATATCGATTTTCATTGTTTTGTACCTTTGGAAAGGTAATAGCTCTTGACAATTTAGTAATATATATGTATGGATGTGATTATACTCCTTTGGTGTTAGTCAATATTCTTCGGATTTCCTTTTTGTATGTCCAATATTCTAAGGAATTGTGTCAAACTCAGGATTATATTGATATAGATAGTTTGTGTCATCTTAAGCTGAGCGTCTTTGTTTTGTCGGAATATGCGACTCGGAATAAAATATGATGAAATATGTGATTTCTTCCAACAAATACTGTTTAACAATAAATCCTTCAATTGATGCTTTGTTTTTTTAGATGAAAGAAAAACCTTTAGAAAGGATACATCCATCTGAATTGAAATGTTCCACTGAGTATTGCCTCATCGGATAAATGTATTGGCAAATTTACTATGACTTTAAAGAAGTAAGACAACAAATTTTTCTCCAATTAGCATAATACTTGAGAGATATTGTTCTTCATTAATTCCAAGTCATCCTTTTAAATCAAATAGTAGACAAAATAAAATCAAGTAACAAATTGGGACAAGACGAACCAAGATCATCCTTATACAAATCCGAGTGAGAATAACGAGGCGGTTCACGTTCGACCTCACAGGGTTCGTAGTCCCCGCCACCGGTGGGCTGTCCGCCTTCTCCACGACCTGCATCCCTCGTCTGATCCCTCTCTCGTCTTCTATCTCTCAACCCCATTTCTCTCTGTCAGGTATTATATTGTCGGAATAGTGCTTCCTGAAATCTAAATGTCTGCAGAAAACCCTTGGGAGGTAGAATTTGTATAAAAGTTCAAAATATTTGCTTTAGCGATTGGCTATGTAGTTTTAATATATTTCACAATGCCCCAATATTGTCATAAATTTTGTAAACGCCCTCAATGTCTCGATTGTTTGTTCCCCATCTAATTTAAACGTGGCTCTAGACATGACAAATGATTTGTATGATCAATTAATATTTGCAACAAATTAACCGATCTCCTATTTGTTGAGATTAAACAATAAAAAAATGTATAACTAAGAAAAATAAATGATACATGTCAACAATAACAGTGTTACTAGGGGTAGGCAAATAGCGAATATCCGCAAATATCCGATTATTCGTATACGTATTCGTCGAATATTCGACTTTACTATTCGTATTCATCGAATATTCAACTTTACTATTTGTATTCGTATTCGTAAATTCAGATATTCATAAATACGAATATCCGCAAATATTCGGATATTCGTTAGATATTCGTATCCGTATCTAAATCAATTTTTTTAAATAATTAATAAAAAATTTTCTTATAAAAAAGTTGATGATTATCAAAATATAATCCATAAGTAGTCTTCAAATTGCACAAATACACAAAAATATAATATAAATAAACGAAACACTAATCACATCAATCTCTCAATCATATAAATTTAACTTCGTGGATGACTCCACTAGCGTCGCCAATTCATCTAAAACAACATAACAAATTATTAGATTATCATATTAAATATCAAATACAGTAAAATACAACTAGAATAAAAGATATATACTTACGAATTTCTGTTTTTTGATATCTTGCAATATGTCCATAACATTGTCCATCACGAATTCAATCTTGAATGCAAATTAAAGCTTCATTCATATTAACAGTCATACAACTATTATACGGACTAATCACATGACTTCCTGTACTAAAAGCCGACTCTAAAGCAACTGTAGATTAGGGTGGGAAAATTACCCGAAGAACCCGTCCCGACCCGAAACCCGTCCCGAACCCACGAAAAATTACTCGAACCCGCGGATTCGGGTTCGGGTTCGGATAATAAAATCTCATCACCCGCGGGTTCGGGTTTTTTTTTATTTCTATGACGGGTACCCGCGGGTACCCGAGCATATATAAACAAAAATATTAAAATACCCATATATGTCAAGTTATTTACGAAAATGCCATTAGGGTTTATTTCTTCCATTTCTCTTTTTCTCTTTCACCTACAGCCTCCCTCTTCTTGCCTCCTTGGTTCTCGCCTCCCCCCATCTCCTTGCCTCCTTGGTGCTCGCCTCCCTCCATCTCCCTCCGTTTTGTGCTCGTCTCCTTCCGGCCGGTGCTCCCCTCCCTCCCGGAGACCGCTTCTCCACCTCACGCGGTTGGTGCGGCCGCTTCTCACCTCTTCTCGTGCGGTCGCTTCTCACCTCTTCTCGTGTGGCCGCTTCTCGTCGCCATTCTTCTCTTCTCTTTTTCCACTCAATTCAATTTCTTTTCTATCGATGTATGTTTGATCCTTTTGGTCGTATATGTTAGTTCGTTGGCTACATCGATGTAATGTGGATTTCTTGGCTAAATTTTAGGGATTTGATATTTTTGTATATGACTTGCTTCAAAAATCTCTCTGTTATCGATTGAATAGTTATCGATTTTAGGGATTTGATCTTGGTAGATTCGGGTTCGGGTATCCGCGGGTACCCGGTGTATTTGGAGGGTACCCGAACCCCTCGGGTTCGGGTTCGGGTAGGAATATGTCTACCCGTCTGGGTTCGGGTTCGGGTACCCTCAAAAATCCGGGTACCCGACCCCTGCCCAGCCTTAACTGTAGATGCCAGATTAGCCAAAAGATCTCTTGCCATCAAAGAATGAGTTTTTGACTTAGAACCCGTAGTCTTCCACCAATACAAAATATCTAAATTACCAACATCTTCTTCACATTCTTCTAACAAATATTTTTCCAATTCTGATTTCACAACCCTACTCCTTGATTTTTACGTTTCAAATAATCTTGAAGCAACCAATAAAAAATTTGTAAATTACATTTATAGTCCTCCAAATTTGAAGTATAGTAACTATTTGTTTATATATTTTATATTTGGTCTTAAAATAAAATTAATAATATTTTTTATTTATAGTTTGATCCTTAAAATTAATTTTATTATATATATATATCTGTATATTAAATAAATTATCTATTTAATATTTACGGATACAAATAATTGCAAATAATTGAATATACTATTTGTATTTATATTTGTATTGGAATATCTAATTTTTTATATTTGTATTTGTATTTGTTTCTTCAGATATTTACATATTCGGATCGAATATGATTCGAATACGAATTGGATACGAATACTTCGAATATTTTGTCCAACTTAATTGTTACTTTATAATATTTGTTTCGTAAGAGATCAGAAAAAAACGCCCATCTTATTTCTGTTTTTTTATTCGAACAAATAAATTTCAAAATTATAATAATTAGATATTATATAACTAAGATAAAATTAAGAAAAATATCATTATCTAATAAACATATTTAGTTTTAAAATTCGTTTTATCTGACTATGTTTTACCACAGTTTTTATAATTCAGTTTTAGTTCTCTAATTTGTCTTCATAAAAAAAATATTATTTTGTATTATTATATAAAATATAATATAAAATTATGAATTATATATATATGTGTGTGACCATGTATATATGAAAAATAAATTTTGCAAAATCTGTCCTTCACATATTTAACTCTCCTACTACTTATTCAACTGTTACTACAAATATGTGCATGTTCCACTTGTTGAATAAGAATTAGAATAGAACATAATTGCATGTAAGAATTTTGTATAAAAATTAACATTTTCGAAGATTTGTTAATGGATTAGTATATAATTCTGTGCATGTTAATAAGACGAACATGACTAATTACAGAAAGAATCAAGGAAATATTAATCAAAACGACTTATTTATTAAATAAACGAAATCTGCATTACATTAGTAGTAAGACGCAGAAAACATTAGGAAGCAAAATACTCAATTATTGTTATAATAAAGAGAAAGTTTCACTTTTTTTAATGAAATTCATCAAAATACTTCTTAGGATTGTTCTCAAAGGCATCCCTTGAGATATGCTTGGACCCACCAGAACCAGGAGCAACCATGGTGGCGGCAGGACCTCCGGCACCGGCGTTCTTTGCTCCGGCGATACTTGTTACATCTCCGGCTTTCTTGGAGTCCATATTAGTGCTTAAAATACTTGAGAGTAAATTTCAAATATTAATATTTGGGAATAACAAGGAGAGCGAGTGAGGAAAGAAGCATGGAATTGATACAATGTTTATAGAGGGAAGAGTTGGAATGGTCAAATTAACACTTCCCAATTACTATTATAAATCCCTTTCCGTCGATGCTTAATCTTCTCGTGATTGTAATGATATTAATTTCATTGCATGGAACAAAGATAAAAGTAAACATTGGAAATTTGTATTTACCCTAGTAAATAATATTTCATCAATTAAATTCAATTATCTTTGTTTTTATAAAAAAGATACACATTAAATAATTAACTATTATTCTAAAACATTATATCAACTATCATTAACTATTGAGAGAAATACTTTATATCAACTATTGAACTAACACATTTAAAATAGTAAAAAAAACTCATGTATATATTATCTATGTTTTCAACAACAAAATTATAATTAGTATGAGGTCTCCTTCATTAACGTTACAAATTTTAGTAAATTATTTAATGTGTATATTTTCATTGTTGTATTTGTGATTGTTTCTTTTTTTTTTTATAGTCTATCCTAGTTAGGAGTGGACATTTCGGGTTACCCAGATCGATCCGGATCGGACCGACCCAAATAACCTAACTCATAAAGGTATATGAGTTATTTAGAAAACCCATATGAATTCAATATCCAAAACCCATTCGGGTTTGGATCGGTTCGGGTTCGGGTTCGGATTCGAAATAATTCGAGGTATCCAAAAAACCCGAAAAAAGTAACTGATAAAAAAACATAATGAATTTTTATCTAACCTAACTAAACCTACTATTTTCCTTTTTTCTCTTCACAGCGCCTCCTCTCCTCAAAACCCTAATCTTTTTCCTCCTCACAGCGTCTTCTCTCCTGTAAAACCCTAATCGTCAATGGCGCCTCCTCTCCTACCTAAAACCTAATCGCCAGCGGTGCCTCCTCTCCTGCCTGAAATCCTAATCACCATTGGACCTCCTCGAGCTTGTTCCCCCCGTTCTTCGCCGACGTGCCTGTTCCTCCCGTTCTTCGGCGTCGTGCTCCTCGTACCTATTCCCTTCATGCGTTTGTGTGCCTATTCCTCCCGTGTGTTTGCCGCAAACGATTGCGTGTTTGTTCGTCGTCTCAATGGCAATCGTCTCTCTCTCTCTTAATCCATCTTCATCTGTTGTAAAACCGGAAATACCCTGATCAGGACAACAGACTCGAAGCGGAACCAAAGGAGGGTCATAGGAGGGAGGAGTTACCGCAAGGAAATGAGCAAACCAAATCTTCCTACGGCTTACTAACACATGGACGAGCAAGGAGCTTGTGTAACAAGGCAGCGGAGGTTGTGACGAAGACATGGAAGACTCTTAACCAGAAAGAGGATTCGGATCCAACCTAATCAAACGTAACGTCGATCTTTTTCATTAAAGCGGGTCTCAATCCGCCCACCTAAGAACCGACGAACTCGAGCGATACGAATAAGTATAGGCAAAAGATAAAGATCTTTCCTTATTCTTTCCAAATGACTAGAAAATCTTCTCCAACGGTTAGAAAATCTTCCAAGCCGATCTTATCCCACCGGATCAATATCTTTCCCATTCTGAAGATCTCCAATAGCCATAAACTCTTCTAATCAATTTGTAATCTAGCATTTACGCATTTTTCCTATATAATGGACTTCATTCATTTGTGATGGACACATAAATTTGTAGTAATAATTCCTTTTCTATACACCGAGCAATATTCGATGCATATCTATATAGAAATTTAACGTCTTATTTTAACCACCTTAATAATGCGGTTTTCGTTGATCCAACCAATCTGAATATTGGGATATATGTGTCCTTCTAACTCGTAGCTCCAACTCATGTATTCGACATATTGTCTTCAAAACTTTTATTGATTGTATATTATCCTTCGTTTTTCTCGTCACATTCCAAACAATGTTGATGATGTTATCGAAAAAGTTTATTTTCGATATGCATAACAGCCAAATCATGACGCAATATCAGTGATTTTCAATATGGTAGTTACCAAAAAATATTACGTTTATACCAATTATGTCATTCACCTTTGCCTTTTGATTTTCAATGCCCATGATCTCCATCGCATTCTATCGATTCTTGTAAATCTTCCATCTTGTTTAATCACTCGTAAAGGATTTGTGTTCCGGTTTACCACTACAAAAAAACAGGCATTTTCCAACGGACATATCCGTTGGAAAATGCCAAAAATCCGTTGGAAATCGCTCTTTCCAACGGATGCCAACGGATCCCCGTCCGTTGCGAATAGTTCGTTGGAAATGAGGATCCATTGCAATTCGCAACGGTCATCCAACGGAATATATCCGTTGCACAGCTTCAACGGACATTGCAACGAAGAAATCCGTTGGAAACGTGGTAACGGACGCCCGTTGGAAATATTTGTAACGGATCGCCGTTGCAACAGCGCAACGGACGACTGTTGAAACGAAAGCAACGGTCGTTCGTTGCCAATTACGCGGGGAAAAATTCAGCTTTTCAACGGGCATCCGTTGCCATTTGGCGGGAAATAGCAACGGACGTCCATTGCAAAGTGGCGGAAAAGGACGATCATTAACATTTGGCGGGAAATATATTCCAACAGATGCCCGTTAGAGTTTTCAACGGATGCCCGTTGGAAATCTTGAAAAAAAATAAAACAAATAAAATTTTTAATAATTAAAAATATTTTTTAAAATAAATAAAAAATTTTTAATTAAAATATTAAATTATTCACAAAAAACTAAAACTAAAACTACGTTAATCTATCCTATTACATTTCGTTTAAATCGGCGGGGTCGATATCGTCTCCGTGATCGCCATCACGTCTAGATGGCGTTGCATCTGATTCGGGACCCGATTCTTGCTGCGACATTGATCCCCTCCCTTGCCCCGACATCAACTCGATGACGCTCCAGGTGCTGCACTTTGGCTCGAGTTTCTCGAAGTTGTGATTCGAGATCTTCGATCCGTCATTGTTGCGAAAAACTCTCTTGCACCGCGGGAGGTACCATCGTGACGTCCTCGACGATATTCTTTTGAAGCGTCCCGAGACCGTATAGACGTCTCTTATACGGTCTCACCGAGTACAAGACAAACAAAAGTAACGTTAGTTTTTCAAAATTATTTGATTAATAATTGAGAAATACAATAATAACCTTTTACCTCTAAATAAATTTTGTCCTTTTCTAAAGGACTGAGGTCGTCGGGGCTTGAACCGAAAGCGTGAGATTGCTGTGTGATCTTCTCCGTCACAGCTCTCACGGCTCGCTATGCTCTAGGATCGACGAGTTCGGGTTCGTCGGTCTCTTCCCCGACAAACCGACTTCTTCTTTGCATGGGTTTCTAATACCACCTCAAGAAGAGTCGGTTATCTTCCCATCTGTCGCATCTACAATATAAAATAAATGTTGTTTGATAAATATTTAAATAAACAACATCTCCGGGAACATTCTCACCGTAGCGACATTGTTTGGCCTTCTCGCTCTTGGCCTTGAATTCCGCGGACTCCCAATGCTCAATCATTTTACTGAAGACGGCTTCTGTCGCCCATCTCGATTTGCTATTGTTGGCGTAGAAGTTGCATTTTGCACCGTTGATCATCAGGCGCATCCGAACTTGCATGTCGCGCATCCATGCTATGTAGATGCGCGTTGTATGAGTTCTCCACCATCTGTATGAGCGCTGCAAACAAAGTTATAAAATTTTTAGTTTTCTAATATATATAATTAAAAATATGAAATATAATTAAAAAACTTACAATAAAAGTGCGCCACCATCGCTGGCGCACACTTCTGGCATAACTTGCCAGGAATAGTAGAGTTCATCCTGTAAGAACCCTGGGATAATGGTGTTGTTGGTGTGTTTTAGTACATCATCCTCATCAAACCTGCATATCAAAAATAAAAAGTTAGATAATATTTATGAAATATAATAATACAAATCAAAATAGTTAGATAATATTTACCATAAAGTCCCAAGAGCACGTTCTAGATCGATGATCAGAAGGGTTGGACGCCCATCGAAATCATCGATCAACGCATTGATATCTATCATATCGTCCTCGTCAACAAGTATCAGCGGTGCCGATACTGGAGACGGAGGACGATATGGTGGTGGTGGCGGCAGGGGAGGCGCTCCCGTGGAACCAGCAAGTAAACCACCCGATCCTATGAAACGTCTCAGTCTCATTGTTTCTATGAATTTGTGTTGAAATAAGAGAAGTTTAGAGATTTTTAGAGAAGTTTTTTGTTTGGATTTGTGTTGAAATAAGAACAGTTCGTCGGTTTATATATATCGATATTTCCAACGGATGTCCGTTGGAAAACACGTCATCGCAACGGAAGGAGTAAATTGACGCGATGTTTCGCATTCCCAATGGGCATCCGTTGGAATTTCCAACGGATGCCCGTTGGAAATGCGTGTTCCCGAGGCGACGGACGACTAAATGGCGGCTCGTCTGCCTTTGCAACGGTCATCCATTGGAAAGTCTGCAAAAATGGTTGGGAAATCTGCATTTACTGCAGTCATCATTACACTTTCCAACGGTCATCCGTTGGAGATTCCAACGGATCACCGTTGCAAAGGCAGAACGTCGCGTCAATTTACAACGTGTTTTCCAACGGGCATCCTTTGGAAATTCCCAACGGATGCCCGTTAGAAATATGGAAAATTTAGACATTTTTTCTAAGTGTCGGAGGCGAGTTCGTGTTTCAACGAGCAACCGTTAATATTTTCAACGTTGGTATTAGATTATTTTAATTTGGTATACATCAAACATCGTTTATATAACATGTTCGATTGTATTAACATTTCGATTGTTCGATTACACATCATACATCAAACATCAAACATCGTTCATGGACATTACACGTCATTTATATTACACATCATCTACATTTATTACACATAGTAAACATTATTGTATTTACATTTCTTCTTTAGTAGATTCATCGATGGGCGAGTCGTCCTTCATTTGTTCATTGAATTCATCGTCGTTTTCATCTTCAGCATGTTCCGGTTTAACGTCTTCATAATCGCGTATGAGTTCTCTGTCTATGTCATTTCTCGAAAGAATCTCCTCGCGATATGTATCAATTAAACGAATCGGCTGCGGATGATTGGGTTGCAACGAATCTTTTTATCATCAGAGCTTATGATCCCTAATGGCTTGATCTTTACTACGTCCCACCATTCCTCTCTTCGACGTTTCAATGTCGTTGGATATTGCACGTAACATACTTGATCTGTTTGATCTATTGTGATGAATGGATCATATTTACCATATTGTCGTGCCAGATTGACGTCAATTCCTCCCCAACGGTTTTTTCGTATTCCACGTCCTACGGCTAGGTCGAACCACTGACATTTAAAAAGCATAACCTTCAACCCAATGAGATCGGGATATTCTAGTTGTATGATTTGGTGCAAAATACCGTAGAAGTTATCACCCTCTATATCAGTATGAACGCAAACGCCATAGTTGTATGTGTTTCTATGTTTTCCGTGTTCGTACGTGTGGAACGTGTAGCCGCGAGTAAACAAGATGGCCAAAACATGACATTTCGTGCGACCATTAGCCAAATCTTTTATCCACGTAGGAAGTCTTTCATCAGAACATTTCACCTGTACGTATAAAAAAACAAATTAATACTCTTATATGCAATTAATTTACATAAATATGTGTACGAGTACTTACGTAGTCTCTAAACCACGATCCATAATGTTGAACTTTCATGTCTGTGAGTTCATTTACATTTAGATGAGGTTATGTACCAAGCACTTCTTCGTCAAATATCCTGAATAATGAAAATACGTTACGTTTTAATATATATATATATAAAGATTGAAATTATAATATGTACCATGTACGTACCTTTCGAACTAATAACTCTTGACAATTAAGTAGTATATATGTGTGGACATGATTATACTCCTCAGGTGTTAACCAATATTCATCGGATTTTCCTCCTGTACGTCCAATCGGTGTAAACATGTCAGGAATTGTGCCAAACTGCGGATTATATTGATACAAATACAACGGATATGTTAATGCTTTCAACGGGAGAGAATCCGTTGCAATCCGTTGGAATTTTTTAACGGATTTTAACGGAATATTGCCGTTACAAAATCCGTTAAAAATCTGTTGACAATTTGCGAGGGATTGTAACGGATAACATCCGTTGGACCTATCCGTTGCAAGACCATTAGAAACCGGGGAAAATATTCTAACGGTCATCCGTTGAAAATTGTAACGGTAATTCGTTACAATTGGTAACAGATGGCTGTTGATATTGTTAATTTCGAGGTCCAACCGTCGAAATAAATTCGTGAGATCTTGCAACGGGCATCCGTTACATTTTTGTAATGGATGGCCGTTGATATAGTTAATTTCGAGGTTCAACCGTCGAAATAAATTCGTGAGATCTTGCAGCGGACATCCGTTACATATGCCAACGGATGTCCGTTGAAAACTTAACTATATAAATGGTTGAATCTAAAACAATATCAACAATATCAATATCAACGGATATGATATACTCACCACCAATATCAAGTATCTTTTGTCTCAATGGTTGAATCTAAAACAAATTTGATAAATTTTCTTACCGGTGGTAAGAGGAAGTTTATTAAGGTTGTTTTGCATTCGATCATTGAGATAAAGGTAGTGGTTTTGATGACGGATATGAATCAAACAAACCACCGGTATCAAGTATTGTATTCATGGTTGAATCTAAAACCACTTTTATAAACTTTCTCACCGGGTGGTGAGGAAGTTTATTAAGGTGGTTTTGGATTCGATTATGACTGGT
>CM071863.1:3901111-3919499 GCA_036759665.1 Gynandropsis gynandra | reverse complement strand
CGACGACCTCAGTCCTTTACAAAAGGACCAAATTTATTTAGAGGTAAGAAGTTATTATTGTGTTTCTAAATTATTAATCAAATAATTTGTTAAATTCTAACGTTACTTTTATTTGTTTTGTAGTCGGTAAAACCGTATAAGGGACGTCTGTACGGTCTCGGAGCGCTTCAAAAGGACATACTCGAGGACGTCACGTCGGTACCTCCATCGTGCAAGAGAGTTTTTCTCAACAACGCGGATCGAAGATCTCGAATCACAACTTCGAGATCATCGAGCTCAAATGGCGCAACAATCATCTAAAATACAACATTTGGAGAGCATGATTGAGTTGTTGTCGGGCCAGGTGAGGGGATCAACACCGCAACAAGAACCGGGGCTCGATTCGGATGCAACTCCATCTCGAGGTGGTGGTGGTGGTGATGGTGGGGATGATAACGATGCAACCGATCTAAACGATATGTAATAGGAAATAGTTTTAATTTTGTTGATTTGTAATATAATTTTTATATTTTTATTAAAAACCTTTTCAGTTTTTATTTTTTTTTATTTTTTTTTCAAAAGTTCCAACGGGCATCCGTTGGAACTGGTAACGGTCATCTGTTGCACTGGTAACGGTCATCCGTTGCACTGGATTTCCCACCAAATCGTTTCCCGCCAGTTTGCAACGGACATCCGTTGGCATAGCTAACGGGTTTCCGTTGAAATTGTTTTCCCGCCAAATATTTCCCCCCAGTTTGCAACGGTCGTCCGTTGCAAGTTCCCGCCACATGACAACGGATTTTCGTTGCACAAAAGATTTTTCCCCCGCCTAATTTTGCAACGGACAGCCGTTGCCGTCCAACGGCCGTCCGTTGAAGAGTGGCAACGGTGATCCGTCACAACGTTTTCCAACGGGCTTCCGTTACTTTTCTTCCAACGGCGAAGTCCGTTACCGATCCGTTGCAAATGTGTAATGGATATTATCCGTTGGAACGCCGTCACGAATTGCAACGGATCATCATTTGCAACGAACTTTTCGCAACGGACGGAAATCCGTTGGTGTCCGTTGGAAACGGCTGTTTCCAACGGATTTTGGGGCTTTCCAACGGATATGTCCATTGAAAAGCGCCAATTTTTTTGTAGTGACAGGCATGGCCGTCACTATAAAAAACTCGGTGTTTACAACGAACGGGGTAATGGATCTGTCCGTTGGAAGCAATTATCAACAGATTGCAACAAATTTGTTGATATTTTCACCGGGCCGAAGTCCGTTGCAATTCGTTGCCAATTTCAACGGACTAGAACGGATTATTTATGTTGCTATATCCATTGAAATCCATCGCGATTTTTAACACATTGTGACGACTTATATGCGTTGGCAATTTTCCGTTGGAAGACTTGTTAGAATCCGGGGAAAGAATTGCAACGGGCGTCCGTTGGCATTTGCAAAGGATGCCCGTTGAAATTGTAAATTTTGAGGTTCATCGGTTTAAATAAATTCACGTGAACCTCCAACGGACATCCGTTGCGATTTCCAACGGATGTCCGTTGGAATGTTCACTAGTTAGATCATACTAAAGAGTGAATCAAACCATCAATAACAAAAATATTTTACACCAAAATGTCGTCTTCTTCAAATAGAAATATATATAGATCGAGAGAGTGGATGTATAGAAGAAAAGATCCTATAACCGAAGAGATTACACAAGAATTCTTAAACGGATTGGAGCAATTCATGAGTTTTGCATCGATACAGCCTTTGTGTAAAGAACGCGGGATAATGTTATGTCCATGCAAAAGATGCAAAAACATGAAGTATCGAAGTCAAGAAATTGTTTGCAAACATCTTTATAGGGTGGGTTTCATTGAAAATTACGAAATTTGGTTTTTTCACGGTGAAAATTACGAAATTTGGTTTTTTCACGGTGAAAATTGCGGTGTTAGAGATATTGTGCAAGATGCACAAGTAGAACAAAATGAAAAAGTTATTTATGAAGGATCAACGACCAATCCATATGTGGAAATGGTGTCAGATGCTTTTCCTAGAGATATTAATGAACAAACGCATGAAGAGATGTCGAACATCGATGCACGTCGATTCTTCAACCTATTGGATTCGGCGAAATAACCTATATATGAAGGTTGTGGTGAAGGTCAGTCTCGTTTATCTTTATCTTCAAGATTGATGAGTATTTAAACAGACTACAATGTGGCTGAAAATTGCATGGATTCATTTTACAAAACAGTGCGGGAATATTTACCGAAAAATAATCAAGCTCCTACGACATACTACGATATGGTTTTAGTCCCTATGGACAATCTGGAAGTCAATATTCTCTATGGCCGGTGATTTTCGTATAATTTGCCTCCCGAGATGTGTTTGAAAAGAGATGTAATGTTTTTGACGTTGTTGATTCCAGGATCAGAACATCCGAAGAAAAGTTTCGATGTCTTTTTGCAGCCCTTAATCCATGAATTAAGACAGTTGTGGAACGAATGAATCCTTGCTTATGACGTCAGTACTAAGGAAAATTTCACATTGAAAGCGGTCTTGTTGTGGACAATTAGCGATTTTCCAGCCTATAGAATGTTATCTGGATGGAGCACGCACGGAAGATTGGCATTTCCATATTGTATGGAAGATACAAATTCATTTCGACTAGTACATGGAAAGAAACAATGTTGATTTGATTGTCATAGAAGATTTCTTCCTCGTGCCATGCTTTTCGGAAAGATAAAAAACATTTTCGGAAGAACGTGATACAAAAAGAAGAAGCATCGTGCATGCAAACCAGAACACAAATCCTTTACGAAAGATTGAACATAATGGGTGATTTACAAGAATCGATTGAATGCGGTGGAGATCGTGGGCATTGTAAACCAAAAGGTCAAAGTGAATGGCATAACTGGTATAAACGTAGTATCTCTTGGGAACTACCATACTGGAAATCATTGATATTACGTCATAATTTAGATGTTATAAATATCGAAAAGAACTTTTTCGATAACATCATAAATATTGTTTTTAATGTGGCGGGTAAAACCAAGGATAATATATAATCAAGAAAAGATTTGAAGTTAATATGTCGATGACCTGAGTTGGATTTAAGAGATGGAAGGTCACCTGTCCCGGTATTCAGATTGTCTCATCCGGCGAAAACGACATTATTAAAATGGTTAAAATAGGACGTTAAGTTTTCCGATGGATATGCATCGAACATTGCTCGGTGTGTGGATATTGTTGGTTCGAGGCTGGTCGGATTGAAAAAGTCACGATTGTCACGTTTTCATGCAACAGCTCATTCCAATTGCATTTGTTGAGCTCTTACCACGGAATGTTCACTATGTGTTATGCAGAATCATCATATTTTTCAGAGATATATGTTCGAGGAATTTAAAAAGTGATAACTTGGAATTAATGAAAAACAATATCTCTGAAGTATTATGTGCATTCGAAAAAGTTTTTCCGCCTTCATTCTTCGTTGTCATGAAACATTTGCCAATACATTTACCAGATGAGGCAATACTCGATGGGCCAATTCAATTCAGATGGATGTATCCTATCGAAAGGTTTTTCTTTCATTTAAAGAAAAAAGCAAAAAACAAAGCAGCGGCCGAAGGATCTATTGTCAAACAATACTTGCTGGAAGAAATCACATATTTCAACTCATTTTATTTCGAGTCGCATATGTATATATATATATATATTCAAATTTAACGTGTTTTCATTTTATAGGATATTTTATGAAGAATTACTTGGTACATATCCTCATCTAAATGCAAATGAACTCACAAACATGAAAGTTCAACATTATGGCTCGTGGTTGAGAGACTACGTAAGTACTCGTGTACACATCTATTAAAATTTAATTGCATATAAAAGTATTAATTTGTTTTTATGCTACGTACATGTGAAATATTCTGATGAAAGACTTCTTACGTGGTTAAAAGATTTGGCTAATGGTTCCGTACGAAATGTCATGTGATGACCAATCTTGTTTACTCGCGGCTACACGTTCCACACGTATGAACACAGAAAACATAAAAGCACATACAACTATGGCGGTTGCGTTAATAGTGATATAGAGGGTGATAACTTCTACGACATTTTGCACCAAATCATACAAGTGGAATATCTCGGTCTCGTTGGGTTGAAGGTGATGCTTTTTAAATGTCAATGGCTCGACCCAACCGTAGGACGTGGAATACGAAAAAACCGTTGGGGAGGAATTGACGTCAATCTGGTACGACAATATGGTAAATATGATCCATTCATCACAGTAGATCAAGCAGATCAAGTATGTTACGTGCAATATCCAACAACATTGAAACGTCGAAGAGAAGAGTGGTGGGTCGTAGTAAAGATCAAGCCACGAGGGATCATAAGCTCTGATGATAAAGAAGATCCATTGCAACCTGATCATCCGCAGCCGATTCGTTTAATTGATACAGATCGCGATGAGATTCTCGCGAGAAATGACATAGACAGAGAACTCATACGCGATTATGAAGACGTTGAACCGGAAGATGCTGAAGATGAAAACGGTGATGAATTCAATGAACAATCGAAGGAAGACTCGCCCATCGATGAATCTACTGAAGAAGAAATGTAAATACAATAATGTGTACTATGTGTAATAAATGTAGATGATGTGTAATGTAAAAGACGTGTAATGTCCATGATGTGTAGTGATGTATATGATGTGTAATCGAACAATCGAAATGTTAATACAATCGAACAATTTATATAAACGATGTTTGATGTATTACAAATAAGATTTATCTAATACCAACGGGCATCCGTTGCAAATATTAACAGATGCCCGTTGGAACGCGAAATCGCTCCCGACACTTAGAAAAAATTTCTAAGTTTTCCACATTTCTAACGAGCATCCGTGGGAAGTTATAACGGACATCCGTTACAAAAGTTCCAACAGGCATCCATTGGAAACGTAACGGTCAAACATATTCTAACGGGCGTCCCTTGGCAAATTGTAACGGATGACAGTTAAAATTTTGTAACGATCATCCGTTGCAATTTCCAACGGATGTCTGTTGGAATAGGTAATGATGCCTACCCTAGTCTGCAGAATTTCCAACGGTCATCCGTTGGAAATTGCAACGGATGACCGTTGCAAAGAAAGACGAGCCGCCATTTAGCCGTCCATTTCCTCGAGAACACACTTTCCCAACGGACATCCGTTGGGAACATCACATCAATTACTGCGTTCGTTGAGATGACGTATTTTCCAATGGGCATCCGTTGGAATTCCCAACGGATGTCCGTTGGAAAATTCTATTTATATAAACCCGTTAAACAGTTCCGTTTTCAACACAAATCACAATCTCAAAATCCTCTCAAACCTCACCTTTCACACACAAACACTTTTACAATCCGAAAAAAATGAGAGCTAGGCGGTTTATAGGATCGGGGAGGATGTTGGCAGGTTTCGCGAGAGCTCTTCCCCCGCCTCCACCCTACCATATCGTCCTCCTTCACCAATATCGGTACCACCGATATTTGATGAAGAGGATGATATGGTAGATATCGATTCCTTGATCGATGATTTCGATGGGCGTCCAACCCTTCCGATTATCGATCCCGAATGTCATACTGGGACATTATGGTAAAAAATTATTATTTTCATTTTTATTATTATAAGTTATAAATATTATCTAACTTTTTATCGTTGATTTGCAGGTTTGATGTGAATGATGTACTCAAACACACAAACAACACCATTATTCAAGGGTCCTTACAGGACGAGTTATACTATTTCTAGCAAATTACACCAGAAGTCGTGCGCCAACGATGGTGGCGCACATTTATAGTAAGTTTTTTATTACATTAAATTTCAAGTTATTAGTTATATATGTATACATGTTATAAAACTAAAAATTTATAAATTATTTTGCAGCGCTCATACATTTGGCGACGAATGGATACATTGCACATCTACACAACATGGATGCATGACATGCATGCTCGAATGCACCTGATGATGAACAACGCCAAACGAAACTACTACGCCAACAATCGCAAACCGAAATGGGCAACGGATGCGGTCTTCAATCGAATGATTCAACATTGGGAGTCCGCAGAATTCAAGGCCAAGAGCGACAAGGCCAAAAAATGTTGGTACGACGAGAAGGTTCTCGGAGATGGTCCACATCGCCATACTTCGGGATCAAAATCCTTCCCGAAACGAAAACACGAATTGGTAAAATTTTGTTTATTTAAATATTTATGTAATTAAATTTATTTTATATTACAGATACAACGGATAGGAAGAGAACCGAATCTTCTTTAGCTGGTATTAGAAACCCACGCAAAAAAGAAGCCAGTAGTCGGGGAAGAGGTCAACGAACCTGAACTCGTCTATCCTCGAGCGGAACGAACCGTGAGAGCTGTGACGGAGAAGATTACACAGCATTCACAAGCTTGCGGTTCGACTCCCGACTAGTTGAGTCCTCTACAAAAGGATAAAATATATTTAGAGGTAAACTTTTTCTTTTTTTCAATTATTAATAACGTATTTTTGAAAAATCTAACTCTAATTTTGTTTGTCTTGTAGTCGGTGAGACCGTATAAGAGGCGTCTAAACGGTCTCGATGCGCTTCAAAACGATACCATCGAGGACGCCACGACGGTACCTCCCGCTGTACAAGAGAGTTTTACGCAACAACGGCGGATCGAGGAGCTCGAATCACAACTTCGAGAAACTCGAGCCCACGTGACGCGACAAACCTCTAAAATACAACACTTGGAGAGCGTTATTGAGTTGATGTCCGGCCAGGTGAGGGGATCAACACCGCAGCAAGAACCGGGGCTCGATTCGGATGCAACTCCGTCTAGAGGTGGTGGTGGTGATCGTGGCGGAGATGATATGGACGCAACCGATCTAAATGATTTGTAATAGGAATAGGTTTAATTTTAATGTTTTTTAAAACAATTTTAATGTTTTAATAAAAAACCTTTTTAGTTTAAAAAATGTTATTATTTTTTTATTTTTTTATTTTTTTAACGACGTTTCCAACGGATGCCCGTTGCAATTTCCAACGATCATCCGTTGCAATGTTTTCCCGCCAAATTGCAACGACCGTTCGTTGCCCTTTCCCGCCGATTTACAACGGACGTCCGTCGCTCTTTCCCGCCAGTTTTCAACGGATGCCCGTTGGAAATTTCAAAGTCGTGCTTTTTTTTTCTCGCCAATATATCAACAAACATCCATTGCAACATTGTAACGGTCATCATTGTAACGGTCATCCTTTGCAATTTGTAACGGGCATACGTTGCAATGTTGTAACGGGCATCCGTTGCAAATTTGTAACGGGCATCCGTTGGAATTTTTAACGGCATCCGTCACAATTTTTCCAACGGGCCTCTATTAAGAATTTTCAATAGACGAGTTCGTTGGACTGTCCGTTAAATTTTGCAACGGATTTTATCCGTTGCACATCCGTTACGAATTGCAACGGATCTCGATTTAAATGATTTCCAACGGGCTGAAATCCGTTGCCGTCCGTTGGAAAGTGCCTTTTCCAACGGATTTTGGGCTGTTTTTTTGTAGTACGTGGACGTAGATATATACGTGGTCATGGTCGAGACCGTGGACGTGGTCGAGACCGTGGACATGGTCGCGGTCGTGGAAATGGATATGGTAGAGAAATAGGTCGGAGTAATCTACCAAATAATTTCCATCATGGAGAAAATAAAAGGAAAGATAATCGAGTGAATTGAAATGAAAACGTGACTAAAAGGCGAAAAGATACAATATGTAATCGATGTGGTATGAATAGACATTGGTCCCAAGTATGCCGAACACCAAGATATTTTGTGGATTTATACCAGAAGTCACTAACGGATAAAGGCAAAAATGTTAAAACGAATTTTGTCTCAGATGATCTTGATGATCTCCTGGATAACGACAAGGTTGGAATGCACCTTGACATTGCGGATTTTATGTATCAACCTGATAATGAAGATGAGAAAAAAAATTGAGATTTCGACATGAATTTCTTTGTTATCATTTTCTCATTTTTAAGACATAGCTTGTTATTTTCGAATGTATTTTTTTCTTTCCTATTTAGTTTTTAAAGTTTTATTAGATTATCTTTTGTTGTAATATTTTGTTACATTGTTATATATTATATGCAAAGTTTACTTCATATTTTTAAGGTTCATCTATATCTTTATCGGATCAAAGTAATACAAAATATGTTACGATCAAACATCAATGATGGAGAAGGTGAGGCTTGATAACGCTGGTGAATTCACTTCTCAAGCTTTCAATGACTATTGTGCATCGATTGGTATTGAGATTGAACATATCGTACCACATGTTCATATACAAAATGATATGGCAGAGTCATTGATTAAACTTCTCCAACTTATTGCTCGATCATTGCTAATGAAAAGGAAACTTCCAGTTTCTACTTGGGGGCATACCATTTTACATGCTGCTGCACTAATTCAAATAAGGCCAAGTGCTTATCATAAATATTCTCAATTGCAATTAGCAAATGGCCAAGAACCAAATATATCTCATCTTCGAGTATTTGGTTGTGCAGTATATGTTCCAATTGCTCCACCGCAACGAACGAAAATGGGCTCACAACGCAGATTGGGAATTTATGTTGGATATAATTCATCATCTATCATTAGATATCTTGAATCAAAAATGGGTGATGTATTCACAGCTCGTTTTGTTAATTGTCATTTTAATGAGAATGAATTCCCACCATTAGAAGGAGAAATAAAACAAGCCTCACAAGATCTAATATGAAAAACACAATCATTGTTATATCTTGATCCTCCTACAAAACAATGTAATATGGAAGTACAAAAGATAATACATTGCAAAATATTGCAAATAAACTTCCAGATGGGTTCAATGATACAACTCGAGTTACAAAGTCATATGTACCGGCTGCAAATGTACCTGCTCGTATAGAAATACAAAAAGGACATACGAGTGAAAGAATTTCAAATTAGTCTACAACACGCTTAAAGCGCGGACGACCACATGGTTCTAAAGATAAAAATCCTTGAAAGAGAAAAAAATTTGATAATAATGATGATTCTCAAATCATAGAGAACATTCAAAAGCAAACAAATGAGAAAGATGATCTTCAAAATAAAAATCATGAAAATAATCATGAACATACAGAGAAAAATGAAATTTCCATCAACTATATCTATGATGAAAAGATTATAAGAAGAGATGAAATAAATGACAATGATGGAATATTCTCTTTCTCTATATCCAAAGAAATTGAAAATGATAGTGAAGATCTCAAACCAATGTCAGTGTTAGAATGTCAAAAGAGATATGATTGGATCAAATGGAAAGAAGCTATGCAAATAGAATTAGACTCATTAAATAAAAGTATTTGGACTCATCATTCAAACTCCAAATGATGTCAAACCGGTTGGATGCAAATGGGTTTTTATACGAAAAAGAAATGAAAATAATGAGGTCACGAGATATAAGGCACGCCTTGTCGCACAAGGGTTTTCCTAGAGACCTGGAATTGATTATGAGGAAACATATTCCCCTGTTATGGATGCAATCACATTTAGATATTTGGTGAGCTTAACAACATCCAACAACTTAGATATGTACCTTATGGATGTGGTTGCGACATATCTATATGGATCTTTAGATAATGATACATATATGAAAATTCCTGAAGGATTAAGAATGCAAAAAAACATCAAACTCAAAAGAAATGTATACAATCAAATTGCAAAGATCTTTATACGGATTGAAACAATATGGACGTATGTGGTATAATCGTCTAAGTGAATATCTTTTAAAAAAGGATTTGTGAATAACCCTGTTTGTCCTTGTGTATTTATTCAGAAAACAACAAGTGGATTTGTGATTATAGTTTTTTATGTTGATGATCTGAATATAATTGGGACCTCAAAAGAGATTGAAATGCTCGAAATTATCTGAAAAATGAATTTGAAATGAAAGACCTTGGACAAGCAAATTTTTGTCTTGGTTTACAGATAGAACATCTAAAGACTGGTATATTCGTACATCAATCGAATTATATAAAGAGAGTATTAAAACGCTTTAACATGGATAAAGCAAATCCATTAAGCACTCCAATTGTATGTAGATCTTTAAATGTTGAAAAATATCAATTTCGTCCTTGTGAAGAAAATGAAGATATACTTGGACCAAAAGTACCATATATGAGTACAATAGGGGATCTCTTGTATCTAGCAAATTGCACTCGTCCTGATATACCATTTGCTACTAATCTCTTATCACGATATAGCTCATCCCCTACACGTCGTCATTGGACAGGGATGAAACATATCTTTCGATATTTACAAGGGACGATTGATTTAAGATTATTTTATCCTACAGATTCCAAACGTGAGTTGATCGGTTTTGCAGATGCAGGTTACTTATCAGATCCTCATAAAGCTAGATCACAAACAAGATATGTTTTCACAATTGGAGGGACAAAAATATCATGGCGTTCACAGAAACAAACACTAGTTACAACATCTTCAACTGAAGTCATAGCACTTCATGAAGCGAATAGAGAATGTGTATGGCTCAGAGCTTTAACTTGATACATACAAGAGACATGTGGATTATCAACTAATATCAACCCAACAATACTATATGAAGATAATGACGCTTGCGTTGCTCAAACAAAGGAAGAATATATCAAAAGTGACAGAACAAAGTATATACCTCCAAAATTTTTCACGTATACATAAGAGCTCGAGAAGAAGAAAGAAGTTGATGTTTAATAAATCCAATCATGCGGAAATGTAGCCGATTTATTCACAAAAGCGCTTCATACTTCCACATTGAGAAAACACATTCGGAATATCGGAATATGTCATCTTCGAAGTTTATGATTAAATAAAGGGTTGACAAATCGAGGAGTTTTTATGGTGTACTCTTTTTCCCTTATCATGGTTTTTATTCTAAAGGGTTTTTCCATGATAAGATTTTTAACGAGATAGTCAATAGACATTTAAAAATCAATATTAAAATGTAAATGTCTTAATAGACTATGGTTCATATGTTTTTATTAAAAAAATTAAAAAGATTTTGCCTATAAATAAACAACTCCACAAAAATACACTCATCATAAAAATAATTCTCTTATTTCTCTCCTATATGCCGTCACGGTTCACTTTCTCTCTATTCCCTCTCTCCCTTGAGATAATGTTTATATATATATATTATACATAACTTTATAATATTATAAAGTATATAATATTATATTATAATCATATAATATATATCTATATTTTATATTTTGTAATATACATATATATATATCCATTAATAATTAATTTTCAACAAATTCTTTTTTCAAAGAACTTCTTTTTTTTCCCGGGACCTTTTGCATTAAAAAATCGCGAAATTAGGGTTTTCTTCCTTTCGGAAACCAAAGACCGAGTCGAGTTCGTCTATCCCTCCGTTGCCTTACTCCTCCATCGGCGCCGCCTTCTCCATCTCTCTCATTGCAACGACCCATCACGGTAAGCTGCCACTTCTTATTCTTCTTCTTCTGGAACTGGTCGTGTTTTGGCCGGATGTGGTTTTGACGCCGTAATTCCGTTATTATGACGGATGGAGTATGGTCAGTTTTTTCAAGGAGAAATGGCGGATTCGAACGTGAAACCCATTAGGGTAAAGGTCGAGTTTTTCACCGTAACCTCTAGGTAATTGAACTTTCAAGGAACTCTCGTTACTGATTTTGTTTATTTTTCGCTCCGATGATTTCAGATTAACGGCTGCTGGGCCTTGCTGCAGAATTCTCTGGAAAAGATCTTGTTTACCAATCTGATACTCTCATCGCCGGTGTGCCAAAACCGAATTTGGAATTAGAGATAATGTTAGGATATAGTAGGGACCGATTCGAACAGATGACTCAGTTAGACTAAATCAAAGGTGTTTAGCACCTTGAGATATAACATTCGAATGACATACTGGTTCTGTTGAAAATATTCCATATGAAGAGGCTTTATCCAATCTCTTCATCCTATTCGATTAGCCAGAGGTTCTTCGCTGAGGCCCAAACAGGACTTGCAGAGTCGAACCTGGTGAAATTTAGTGGCCTTTTCCTTAATAAGATCACTCGTGTGGTCGCCTTACCTGAGTACTATGCTGATCTGGTTGAAAGGGTTTCAAATTTGCGAAAAGAGCTGTTGGCTGTAGGTAACAACAAGGAAGGGTTCTATAGAGTTTTGGATGCGAAGGGACAGTGGTTGTATAGGTCCTATCGTGATGGAGCTGGGGTTGTTGAGCTTATGGGTCAGCTCCATCCACACCCTTGCTTGGCTCTTCAGGTTTTCTTTCTTCTTCAACTAATTTGCCCTTCTTCTTTTTTGTAAATTTGTGTTTTGTGTTACCATTTTAAAGTTTGCATTCTAATTTTACCTGGTACTTGTAGTTTTTCTAGCATGTTTCATTTTTCAACCTTTTTCCCTAGAAGAAAAAGAAACATTGTTCTTTGATTGTAGGTTGGGTTGTTCCAATAGAAGTGGTTTGTTCTAAGTTTATCAGTTCAGAAATCTAAGCCATTCTTCTTTTCTTTGTTTTGATTATTGTGTTATGCTGTGACTTATTTCAGGTTTTACATTGGAGGAGAGAAAAGGCCAACTTTTGTATTCCTTTGACGTCGGAGGAGTATGCAAAAGGTATTAAAATAGCCGGCCGAGCTAGAGACATAGATCTTGCAGTTCAACTTTTCAATGAGGCAGCTGGAAAGCGTATTTTGACAACATCAGTTTACAACGCCTTAATGGGTGCTTACATGTGCAATGGTCTTGTGGAGGAATGTCATTCAATCTATAGAGATTTCAGAAAGCAGACACAGTGTGCTCCTACAGTTGCGACGTATAATATCCTAATATCATTGTATGGTTGCCTGTTGATGGTAAAAAACATGGAAGCGGCATTCAAGGAACTATGTGAATTAAATCTCACCCCAAATACTACCACCTACAACAATTTGATTGCTGGTTATGTGACTGCTTGGAATTTGGAGAAGATGGAAGCCACCTTTCAGACTATGAAGACAGGTAATGTCAAGCCTGATATAAAGACACATATGTTAATGGTTCGAGGGTATGCAAATTCAGGAAATGTGGGTAAGATGGAAGAAATATTCGAAATGATTAAAGATCAGATTGTGGAAGATAGAGTACCTCTGATCAGAGCCATGATCTGGGCATATTATAAGAATGTTGTCAAAGATAGAGTTAAAAAGATTGAATACTTAATGGGGCTCATCCCAGGGAAGAAGTATGTGCGTTGGTTGAATGTGCTTTTGATTCGACTGTATGCTCAAGAGTACATTCTGGGAGCAATGGAGAATGAAATTAATGAGGCATTTGAGCACAAAACATGTATTAATAGTTCTTGTATGCGGGCAATCATTGCAAGTTACTACAGGTGTAATGCGGTTGACAATATTGCTAATTTCGTCAAGCGTGCAGAGTCTGCTGGGTGGAAGCTATGCAGATCCCTCTACCACAGGATGATGCTATTGTATGGCTCTCAAAAGCGCTTTGAAGAAATGGAAAATGTTGCAAATGAGATGGAGATTAAGAACTATGGGTTAGTAAGCAAGACATTGGTCATTATGTATAAGGCATATGTTAAGCATGGAATGGACGCTAAGGCTAGTCAAGTTGTTGGGAAGATGTTGAAATATGGGTATTTACAGCCTCCACGTCCCAATGATACTCATTGGGTGCCCGATAAAGCTGAGTCTGCATGAAGCATTCAGCTGCCTTTTTTTGATTGATTATGTTCTTAATTCAATGTGAGCAAGATTCCACAGGATCAAAGAGGTTACTGTTGACTCATGATTCTTGTGGTTGTGGTAACTTACAAGGATGACGAAATTAGTACTTTGGCCCTCGTCTTCTGTGGCTAACAGGATCCAGACGGGTTTAGCGATGAACTTTTGGAAAAGACAGTGGTGCAAATTCTGTGATCGCACGTTGAATTAATGGAATGAGAGATATAGTTTGATATCCTGTTGGCAAATCAAGAGAATTGCAAAAGCCGTAATTGTATCTGACTGTCACTGGCATTGTCTAGGTGTTTTCCCAGTGTGACAGTTAATTAGATTGAAGGATTTCACTGTGAAATCTTTTACTGTAACCAGATGAAGGGTTGTGTGAGAGAGTTAGATCCTTGGTATTGCTGACTGGATACAACTGTTGTAACATACTGCAGTGGTTCTCTTCTGTCGGGACTGGAGCCAAATTCCGGAGTGCTGTAAGTCTCCACATTCTTTTACTGTTAAGTTATCAACATTATTACATTTACATACTGCCCTGGCTTTCTCCATCAAGTCATTTCTTCATATTGACTCTAACTTGTGGTGGAGATAAATAAAGTTTTTGGTAACTCATGTTTATTGTCTCTTCAGTTCTTGTAATTGTATGTCCAGATCACAAAACGTTTGTCCTAGTTTGTTAGTAAAACTTTCAGATAATCTTGTTACAAGTTTGGATTGTTATCATTAGAAAACCAGAATATGTCTTCCAATACAGAAAATGATGTGAATGTAAAAGAGAGTTGATAGAATAAGTATGCTTTGTGTTGCAAAAAGCTGCAACTTTTCTGTCTTTCTCATTATCGTTTTATAGAAAAAAAAAAAAAACGTGACCGAGATTAATCAGCCACTACCCTCAACACTAGCTCAACTAACATATTTCGTCAAGTTTTTACACATAACAAAATAAATAAGAAAAAGAAAAGCTAAACACAAGATTTATTAAACAATTCTCCTCTTAAGTTTTGTACACTAGTTGATTTCGTGAAGTCCAACTCCGTTGCAAAGCTTTTAAAACTTCGGCTTGTATATTTCATGATAAGATGAAATATAACATTTATATGCTTGTTTCCGTTGTGATGTACTGGAATTTTAATCAGAGAATTGTTGGGTTTGTTGTCCGCTTTTAGAATTGATGTGATTATCTTTGAGTTCATAACTTTAGCTAGTAAATGAACCATCACAGGCTGCAGTTGCAACAACAATATACTTCGTTTTGTAGCTTGATAATGCTACCATTTTCTGTTTTGTGGATTGCCAACATATCACACTTTTTCTAAGAAGATCATTCTAGACATGCTCCTTCTACTATCAACACCATCAGCAAGATCACTATCATTGAAACCGATAATACTTGGTTGCTCTCCGCCAACAATGCATTTCAGAATGTCTTTCACTGATGCAAAATGATCTTCCTATGGTTCTTCCATGAACCACTTACATATCTAACAAAAAAAAGAAAACCAAGATTTGGATGAGTATGTACCTAAGACCAAATACTTGTATATAAGGTTGCATCCATTAATGGACTTGTGCCCTCCTTATTGAGTTTTAGACATGGTTCTGTCGATATTTGACAAGGATTGCAATATGACATTCCATTTTTCTCCAAAATCTTAGATGCATATGTTCATTGACTAAGTGAAATGTCAAATGCTTCTTTTTTCACTTCTATATCAAGGTAGTAATGTAGCAGTCCAAAATCACTCATTTTGAACAAATCAACCATATCCCTCTTGAACTTCTCAATATTGTCATTGTTGGTGTCGGAGATTATGAAGTCGTCGACATACACGTCCAACACCAATTGTGTTGCTCCAACTCCTCTACAGTAGATAGCATGCTCCGATGGGCTTCTCTTGAAACCCAAAGACATAAGGCTCTCGACTAGCTTGTGATTCCAATCGCGTGGAGTCTAATGTAAACCATAGAGAGCTTTGTGGAGTTTAAGTACCTTGTGCTTGCTGCCGACGTTTATGAATCACGGCGGTTGTTCCACATAAACCTCCTCCTGAAGATCGTTATTCAAGAAGGCCCATTTGACATCCATACGGTGCACATCCCACCTTTCATGGACTACCAATGCAAGGAGTAGACGTATTGCCTCCATTCAAGCCACCGGAGCAAAGACCTTGTCGTAATTAATGTCATGGTGTTGTGCGTAACCCTTTTGCCATGAGCCTCCCTTTGTATCTTGCCACGACCCCATGCTCGTCCCTCTTCACCTTGAACCCCCCGGTTGAGATCAATTGTTTGACAGTCCTTGGGGAGGTCAATAAGTATCCAAGTGCAGTTCTCTTTGATCGACCACAACTCCTCCATCATCTTTCACCAGCTAGGGTGTTTTTCTGCCTCCACCAATGAAGCAGGTTCATCTACAGTCACCGTGTGCAACTCCTTCAGCTTCAACTTATGCATCATATATCTTGGTGTCGGTGTTGGTTCGAGTACATTCTCCATTGCACGGTATCGCAATGGTTCACCATCATAATCAGCGTCAAGTTCGTCACTTTATGTTGCTCGTGGAGAAACAAAATCGACCCCTGGTGGTGATGTGACATCCTGTTGGGAGCAGGGGCTGCAGACATGGCTGAAGAGCTGGTACCACAACAGGTGTAGTTGTGTTAGTTGTCCTTGCGGTCCCCGTGCCATTGTGCTAACGTATGGTAGCGAAATCCATTGTGAAGGAACCGTTGAACTCGTCATCATGTCCATTTTCATTGCTCCATTTATATTGTGCAGATTACTCAAATACAATGTACCGTGTCACATGAACACGTTTAGAGATGGGATCATAGGCTCGATAAGCCTTTGAACCTTGCTCATAGCCAACAAAAATCATTGGACGACTTCTATCTTCTAATTTCTTCAGGTGTGGAGTTGTATTCTTCATGTGAACAATACACTTTCACCCGAAAGTTCGTAGGTGATTAACTGTAGGTTTTGTCTCATACCAAGCCTCGTAAGGAGTCATTCTTTCGACGCTTTTTGTTGATGAACGATTCAAAACATACACAGTAGTGGTGATAATTTCACCCCAAAATCACATGGCAACCCTTTCGCCTTGAGTGTGCTATAATCAATTCCTACCACCATTGTGTCCCGACACTCCACCACGCCATGTTGTTGTGGAGATTATGGCGTAGTGAGCTACCGCCGTACACCATGCATAATGTCCCAAGTCTCTCCCATACTCAACTTTTGTTATAGCCTTGAAATGTTAAATAACATTGGCAACCTGATCCTTCAATGGTAGCAACATTATCCACATAAACCAGCTATGATCATCGACCAGGAAAAGAAAATACTTCGTCCCGCTCGCAGATATTTTCGTGAACCAGCTCAAAACACCGATTTGCGCAATACGTAGTATGCTCGAAGAATGGAGTCCGACGATGTTTGCTCGCAAGACAGCCTCCGCAAAACTGGTCCACATGTTCTATTGTCGGTAACCCTCGTATCATATCCTATCGCAACATCTTTCTCAAGGCTAAAAAGTTTAGATGCCTAAATTCCGCGTACCATCTCCATGCGTTCTCTACCCATGTGCCATCAGATACACTGGTTGTGCGATGTGGATGCAAAGCACATAGTATCAGTTAGGTGCACGCTCGACCTTTGTCCCCGTTTTATAAATTCTCATCACGTTGTTATAGATTAGAATCTGGTGGTCGGCTTCATTTAGTTGACCCACACTGGTAATGTTGGTGGTCATTTGTGGGATGAAATAGACGTTAGAGAGAGCTCGGTGTTCGCCGGTTTTTGCATGCGAACAACACAGTTCCACAACCCTTAATTCTTGCAACTGAATCATCGCCAACACGTATTGTTCCTCTCACCATTTTGTCCAGATCCACGAATGTTGTTGGGGATCTCATCCTATGGTTGGTCACTCTTATGTCGAGGATCCATTTTTCTATGTCAGTCTTATCTTTCTGTCCGAGATGGACGAGAACTTTCTTCTCGTTTAGATAACATTCTTCTCGAAGTTGGCGGGACAAGTGATCGTGAAGGTGCTGATTGTGGCCATGAAGATGGCACCATGTGCACATCGAGATCATCATCGGTAGACAACTATGAGGATGAGGAGTAAGACTTCAGAATGTCTCTTTTACTTGCACCACAAATAAGACCTCTTCATCTTCATGGGCCATTTGTGCTTCCTCTTTTTCTTGGGCCTTAATTTATAATCTCTAGTCCAATTCCCATATTTACTACATTGGTTTTTGGATCGATTTTTGTTTTGTATTGACATGTTTGAGGTGTGCCCTCTCTCTTGTCCTCTCCCACGGCTTTTTCTTTACCGGCCAGTTGAGCCGATTTTTCTGCCAGAGTAGCCTTCACTGTCACGTTGTATCTGACGTGCTTCCCACACCTCCTCCGTCAGGTTTAGATTTTGACCTCCACCTGTTGGAACAATCCTTATACTGTAACGATATAATATGATAACTAGAAACATATACAAATGAATATAAATATCGACGTTCGATCGAGGCTTGCAAGTAGTGTCTTAAGACAAAATTTGTTTCTGCTTAGAGGATTCAACGCTAATTGAATAGTCTTCTACCGAATC
>CM071863.1:3873467-3885632 GCA_036759665.1 Gynandropsis gynandra | reverse complement strand
TCGTCTGCCTTAGATAGCTTTAACTGGGATTGCATGATAGATAGATCGATTGTCGGTTTCGGTAGTCTTGTGGTGAAACTGGATTCCTAGAACGTCTGTCCTATCGTTAAGAGTCAATTCATTTATTTACTTTCACTATTTTATTCTTCATCCATATTTGTTCGTTAGCAAGTTTGATTTATAGTTCGAGTTTAGATAGTGTTGCGTAGTCTCTGTCGGATCGACACCTAAAATACTACACACGTGTCGTGCACTTGCGGGTAGTTTAGGTTATTTTATTTAACTTTGAGAACGCATCAATATGTCCGTGCTCGTCGCGTTTTTCCTTGTATACCAACTTCAAGCCAATGGCTCGGTGACCAATTAGGAGGTCAACAGGATCCCAGGTGTTGTTGTCTTTGATTGAGCATAACTCCTCAATCATGGCTGCCGCCAACACTGTTCTTGTTCTGCCTCCGCAAGTGTGGCCGGTTCATCTGCAATCATTGTGTTGAGCTCACCATGGAGCTCTCGTCGGGCCAAACCGGGTGCCACTGCATCACCCAAGATGTTGTCAAGTCTCCGAAATCGGAGAGGTGCTTCTTCAGAATTCGCGTCAAGAACACGAGGCGTTATAGGCGACGTGGCATACTCCACCGGTACTGGAGTTGGTGTTCGGTTGTCAGCAGAAGTCGTCCCTTCAGTGTGAACAGCCCTCACCTCGGTCGAAGTTGTGTACTCAACAGTGAATGAGTCGAGATTTGTGCATTTTCTGTCACCTTTGTCGCTGCCCCAGTCCTTATAGGCGAGCTCATCAAAGACCACATCCCGAGTGACGTGTACTCGCTTTGTGGTTGGATCGTATGTGCGTTACCCCTTTGACCCGGGCTCATATCCAATGAAGATCATCTTCGTACTCCAATCATCAAGCTTCTAAAGTTCGGGACCATGTTCTTGACATAGATGATGAACTGCAGGTTTTTTTCCGAACCAGGCCTCAAAGGGAGTCATTCCCTCTAAACTTTTCGTTGGCAATCTATTAAGCAGATAGACCGCCGTCGTCGCAGCCTCTCCCTAAAAGTAACCAAGAAGTTTCTTAGCCTTCATCATGCTCCGTGCAGTCACTATTATTGACTGATTGTGCCGCTCTACGACACCATTTTGTTGTGGCGAATAAGGTGCAGTGAGCTGACAGCGAACTCCGGTGTTGTTGCAGTGCTTAGAGAATTCTGTTGACATGAATTCTCCCCCACGATCAGTGCGGTGAGAGCTTATTTTCTGACCAAATTGTGCCTCCGCTGCAGCTTGGATGCGCTTGATTGCTATTGGTGCATGATAACACTGAAAGTGTATCATTATTAGGATAGGTTTTTAGATCATTTTCGCATATTTCTTACATCGAATCTTACTATTCCGATACGGTTTCGAGTTTTACATCCCCGTTTTCTCGGTTTTCAGGTTTTAGGCGACAAGGCCTAAATGAGCTCAATATGAAAGATTCCCTGCAAAAACCACATGATTTGAGGACACATCTACTCAGAGCTCCAGAACCCAAAGGAACGCCCGAGCAACGAGCGGAAAAGAGAGATTTCAAGAATACGAGGGTGCCCGGTCGGGCACTATTCCGGCACCCGCTCGGGTAAAACCTACGGGGTTTATCCATGCATCTGACACGACCCGGCTTCACCCGCTCGGGTAGAACCTACGGGGTTTGTCCATGCATTTGACACGACCCGGGCATATGAGCAAAGAGGATCGGGTGATCACCACCCGATCGGGCGAAATCTGAATAACCCGCTCGGGCAGTAATCGTCTTTCAGCCCCGTAAGTTTACGCGACTCGGGTCCGCTTAGTCACGCGATCGGGTGACGTTCACCCGATCGGGTTCACGAATCAACACGGTCGGGCTGCCTATACCCGACCGGGTAACATGTGTGCCCGAGCGGGCCGCGAACTTCGCAACAACCTAGATCTAACTTTCAAACGAGCGAATAAAGAGAACTGAATGGATCTAGGGCAAGGGGGGCGACGAACAGGGCAAGGGAGGACTGGAAAAACATCTGGGAAGGCTCAGGAAGCATCGGAGAAGAGGAGAAGCACCAATCCGTACACCGGTAACACAATAGGGAAGGTCGAGGCATCGAATTCCTTAGGGTTTATCATGTATAGAACTGTGTTATCTTCTGTTTTCGTTTATTCCATGAGTGAGTAGAGTCCCTACTGCGGGTAGGGATATCGGAATTGTATGTATGAACGATGATTCACATTAATGCTTAGTTCTATTTATTTACTCTTGATTTACGGTTCTACGCTTAGCAATATCAATCATACGTTAGTGCTGACCGCTCAACAACATAGGATCTCGAACCTTGCTGGAAGGTTAAGGAACGAATCCGGTCCGCTAAGTAGTAGATTAAGCTTTGGCTAATGAGAATCTGACCGGTCGGTTAGCCATCTTAGGGATAGTGATTGCGATCGATAACGCTGCCATGGTATATGTTAATCGCTGCTGGAAGGTAGGGTTGCATGTATCCATGGTTAGGAGGTTTAGGCTCGGAAGAATCACTCCTCACCGTAGAGCATGAATTTCCCGTAGTCAAGAGTAGGTTATAGATCTATGATCCTTAGTCGTTCATCTATGCAATACCCGGTATCCCGTACACCCGTAGTATTCATCATATCTAGTTTTATCCTTACCCTAGTTTCGTTGTCACCATTAGGATAGTTTTAGGAAAATTAGGACCATATCCCATCTTATCATCTCTCGTCTTAGTTTAGTCTCGTTCTTAGTTTAGCTGTTTTAGTCCCTGAGATCGACCCTGGTACTACAAGATCCGTATACTTGCGGTGAAGTGGACTAGGTTAATTATAACTCGTGTTTCCACACGTCAGTGCACAATCCTTAGATGGTAACAGCTCGATCCACATGAACCTGCTCAAACCATCAACAAGTACTAGAAACATCTTCTTGCCTCCAGGTATCACTGGCATGATCGGACCACAAAGATCGTTGTGTACGAGCTCAAGGACACGCTTAGCTCGCCATTCTGCCTGTTCTAGAAATGAAGTTCGGTGATGCTTACCGACGAGACAACCATCGCAGAGTCGGTCCACCTGCTCCACCTGCGGTAGTCCTCGTACTAGCCCATCCCGAACCATTTTCTGCAATGCTGGGAAGTTGAGGTGGCCGAACTGTGTGTGCCATCTCCAAGCATTCTCCTCTCCCCGTGACGAGAGACACACTTGTCGTACAACATTGAGGTCGAGCATGTAAAGCCGATTAGAGGAGCGGGTGACCTTGGCGAGGGGGCGACGATCTCGATCTCGAATTGTCATGGTACCGTCGCTGGTGATAACCTCGTAGCCGATCTCATCAAGTTGCCCAACACTGAGGATGTTGGTTGTCAGTTTGGGCATGAAGTAGACACCCGTCAAAGAGCAATGTTCTTCGTTCTTGCAACTGAAACCCACTATCCCGCATCCCTCGATCTGCACCACCAACCCACCGCCAAACTTCACAGTTCCTAAGATCCCCGTGTCGAGGTCGGAGAAAGCGGATCTTGCTCACGTCATGTGATTGGTGGCACCGGTGTCGACAACCCATTGCCGGTGTTCCACCATCTTCTCCGCAGTTTGTGAAAAAACCTTCTCTTCTACTAGATGAATGGTCTCATTAGATGATATAAGGACTTGGGGAGTGAGCCACGTGAGTGGTTGAGATTAGATGAAGTCGGTGCTGAGGATGAAGGATTTTGTTGCGGTGTCGGCGATGTAGGAGATGAAGGAACGATGGGAATCGTATTTGTCTCCACAAGAAGAAGTGATGGCTCATCATCTTGGATCAAGTGCACATGTCCACTCTTTTTGGGCTTTGACCTACACTCCTTGGCCCAATGACCAGATTTTCCACAATTGTAATAGTTCCCATCACGACGTGTGGTTTCATATGTGTCGTCATCATTCCCACGTGTCCTTTTGTCCCCTGCCACGACGTTTGTTTTGTCCATGGCTGCTAGACCCGTTGCTCGACCTGCCTTTTTCGTGAATTTTGAGACGTGTGGACCATTCTTCTTCGGTGAGAAGAAGACGCCCATTGTCCTTTGATGAGTTCGCGGTAGACTTCTTCCTCTGTCCGACAGCCCGCAAACTACTAGTATCCTCCTAAATAGAAATGGTGTTTAAATCAAGGAGAGTCTCGATGGAGATAGCCACTTGCTCGAGGTACTCCGGGATGGAATGCATAACCTTCTTCACCATGTCTTTGTTAGTGATGTCATCCCCGAGCACCCGTAGCTCGTTTGCGAAGGTAGTGATGCGTAGGGAGAAATCCTCAACACTTTCGCCGGTCTTGAATGTGATTTCGGCAAAGTCATGATGGAGTGTTTTTGCTTTGCCTCCTTGACGCGTTCAACGCCCACTCGTATGGTCTTGATCGCATTCCATGCCTCTCTTGCGGAGGCCTTTATGGCAAAGCCAACTTGCACCTCCTGTGGCACTGTGCGGAGTAGTGCAGCAAGTGCGTTCCGGTCGTCATGATAGTCGACATGACCGGGGTCGATGGCCTCCCATAGTCCCTGAGCCTGCAGATTCACACACATGACAAGGGACCATTTGGTGTAGTTAGTGTGCGTAAGCATCAGATAGACGATCGAGGTTGTTGTCTTCTCGATGATCCGTTCGTCGACATGTTCACCACCGCCATCGACACGATGCCGTCCTCGGCGTGGAGTAGGGGACAGAGAAAGGCATCGTTGAACTCGATCAGCTGGGGCCGACATTGCTTTCTAGATCGTTAAATAGCTCTGATACCAAATATTAGATTTCAAACACAAGTGAAATCTGTAAACTCAAGGTAAAGTGATAAACAAAGAAGAGAATATGTTCTGCTCAAAGGTCTGAGCTTTAGTGCTGCTTCATTCATCCATTTATAATGAAAAACAAGAAGAACAAACGTGACCAACAAAGTGGCCAGTTATTAGTGCCATGATCCCATGACATGCTGAGGACTCGGTCAAGTGCTGGACTTGATCAACTAACTGGAGAAAATAAAGGAAAAAAACAAAACAGACAACAAAACTTATTCCAACAGTTCATAAGGTTGTGACTGTTGGTGGAATGGTTGCGTCTCTTCGGTTCAAACTCAAAGGTTGTAATTGTTCATAAACCGAAAATATTAAAATATTAAACTCAAGTTTAAAAAATTAAATTATGCTTCTGCAGATTCCATTACCGAATTTCTAGTTATGTCTTCAATTTCAGAATTGTGAATCAAAAACCTATAAGCGGTGTTATTCTTTGCATGACCAATATAGATATAATTTATAGTCTTTGGTCCGAGTTTTGTTCTCTTTGGTAACGGAATTTGGACAACATTCAACTTGAAGAGTCTCTCATTTAGGTAACCCTTACCCATAAATATTCCTCCTTTGGAGATTAAAAACTTGTCTGACTGAAACACTAATTTGAAATCTTTGCTACTGAGAACAGGACCAAAAACAAGGTTCTTACAAATAGAAGGAACATGATAAACATTTCCTAACACAAGTTATTTTCCCGAAGTTAATTTCAGGATTCCTTTTCCTTTGCCTTCGACCTTTGCTATTTTCTTCATTTCCCATGTATAGATTTTCACCATCTTCGATTTTTTGATATGTGGAGAACAATTCTCTAGCCGAACATACATCCATGGTAGCCCTAGTGTCTATCCACCAATCTGTTGTGTTAGTGACCATGTTCGCTTCAACAACTGCAATGAATTGATTTTCGATTACATTTGCTTGATTGTTGGTTTTTACAAAACCACTACCTTCGGCCCGACTTTTCTTTTGGTAGCAACCCTTTTCTTTGTGTCCACCTTTTCCACACACCCAACAATTCAGAGTAGCCCTTATTCTCAGAGTTTTCTTGAACTCTTGTTTCCTTGGGGCGAGATTTCTAGCATGTGTATCTCGTTTCTTTCCAAACCTTTTCCTCTTCGAATTCATCTCAACCATGTTAGCATTTGCTTCCATGACCGCCATATTTGCCTTATCACCAATGCGATTGTTCTCTTTAACACGGAGTTTGAGAACCAACTCTTCAAGACTCATATCCAGGGTTATATGTTTGAGATAAGTTTTAAAATCCTTCCATGAAGGAGGTAACTTCTCATCTAACTCGTGGATAATGACTTGTAATTCCTCCACTTGCTTGACAACCGATTTTCCATCGATCATTTTGAAGTTTAGGAATTTACCAGTCATGAATCTTTTTGAATATGCCACTTCTGTCTTATATTGTTTGTCCAAGGCCATCCACAATTCACGTACAGTATTATACTTAGTGTATATATCGTGCAGTGAATCATCAAGAACATTTGGAATGTAGTTTTTGCAGTTAAACACATTCTCTTTCCATACTTGAATGGATTTCTCTCTTTCGGCCTTCTGTTCAGGACTCGCTCCTTCATTTTCTGTGAAAGGTTCAGGAGCCATCGCATTGAGAACATAAGCGACTCGAAGGGTTGATAGGTAGAACAACATTTTTTGTTGCCAACGCATGAAATCTTTCCCCTGAAACTTCTCAGGTTTCTCAACATGGTTGTTTTTCGACATAGATTGTTCCATGATTACTGAAGAATAAGACGAGACAAATTCTGTCTTAGATTGTTGGAAAATCCTTATTCTGTAACGATATAATATGATAAACAATGAACTAGAAACAGAAACAAATGAATATAAATACCGACGTTCGACCGAGGCCTGCAAGCAGTGTCCTAAGACAGAATTTGTTTCCGTCTAGAGGATTCAACGATCACAGAATAGCCTTCTGCCGAATCTACTTTGTATATTTGTTTTTTTTTATCAGAAGTGAGCATAATGGGTTGTTTGTTTCTTCATAAGGTTGTGATTGTTGGTGGAATGGTTGTGTCTCTTCGGTTCAAACTCAAAGATTGTGTCTCTTCTGTTCAAACTCAAAAGTTGTGATTGTTCATAAGGCCGACGACCCTATCTTTGACATTTAATATACGTCAAATGTCCACAAGCCTATTCAAATGCCCAATCCAAAATCCATCTCCAGACCATTGTCATAATTCAAATGGCTAAGATGTGAAAGCATTAATATAGTGTATTAATTACTCTCCATTTTCCAATGTGGGACTGTGTCCCTTCACATTCTCTCCTCTTCATTTTCTATCACCACCATCACCCGGTGAGCCAAGCTTGTACCTCTCCTCGATGGCACAAAGACAACTAGCCATTTCCCTCCACCGAGCCTGTGTTCAAGTCGAGAATGGTCTCCATGGAGATAGCCACTTGTTGCAATCATTCCGGTACGACGTGCAACATTTTCTTGACAACCTCAATGTTTTATATGTTCTCACCTAGCACCCGGAGATGTGTTGCTAGATTCATAACTCGCATCGCAAATCATCAATAGATTCCTCATCTTTGAAGGCAATCTCGTTAAACTCTTGACGAAGTTTATGGGCATTCGCTTCTTTTACACAATCCACACTAACACGCATAAGCCTCACCGCATCCCATGCTTAAGCGCTGATTTTTTTTCACGGCCAGCGACGTGTGCATCTCCGATGGTACTACTCTAAGAATCGTCAGTGCGAGCCCATCGTCGCGATACACAACATTCCCGGGATCGATTGCTTACCAAAGTCCTTGGCTTGCAAATTGACACGCATTACCAACGACCATTCCTCGTAATTGGTCCGGGTCAACATTGGGTAGACTACAATCTCGGTAGCCTACTTGACGACACGTTCGATCACTGTCGTGTGACCAACATCACCTTGATTACGACCATGATATAGGTGTGACACATGAGAGTAAGGTTGGGCACGGGTCGGGTACCCGGATTTTTTAGGGTTCCCGAACCTGAACTCGAACCCGGACGGGCAGGTTTATTCCTATCCGAACCCGAACCCGAGGGGCTCGGGTACCCGCCCAATGCACCGGGTACCCGAACCCGAATCTAAATTTAATTTTAAATCAAATTAAATGTTAAAAAAAACTTAAAATAAATTTAAATCAAGTTTAAAACAAATAAAAAGCCACAATATTACAAAACAAATAGAAATCCACAATCTTACAAACCAAAACATTAAACATATAAATAGAAACTTAAAATTAGTCTTCATTAATCTTCCATGGTTATACCTACATATAAAAATATATGAAACAATTAATTATAAACAATTTGAATAAACAAATATTAAGATGATATAACAAAAAACAAATGAATCTTACAATGATAATCGATTTAATTCCGACAAATGCCCTCCATCAACCGATGTTGAAGCTCCTTTCATCTTTGATGGTGGAAAATCTTCAAAGTAAATCAATTTATTAGTTCATATATTAAAAAGATTAATAATATAAAATAAAGTAAGAAACATACCTTCTTCAAACTTTTCAAGATCATCCAAAGTATCTTCAAATGTTGACGGTTCATAATCACTTCGAAGCCAATCTTGAGTACAAACAAGTGCTTCAACTAATTGTGGTGTTAGAGAACTACGAAATGAATCTACAACACGATCACCCGTACTAAAAGCAGACTTAGATGCAACAGTAGATACTGGTATAGCCAAAATGTCTTTTACCATTTGAGAGAGAATAGGATACTTAGCACAAGTTGCTTTCCACCACCAAAATACGTTAAAGCATTCATCTGTTCCTTTCTCGCATATATCTGACAAATAAGATTCTAACTCATTCTTCAATGACTTTTCTCCTCCATCTTTTTCATACTTCTCAAACATATAATTCATATAATCACGAGAAATATTCATACGATCAACCCCAATCTCAATATTTTTTCCACTCGAGTACTAGATGGCTCTATGTTACGAGAACAAAGTAATTCATAATGCTTAAACAATCTCTGTAAAGCACCATTAAGCTTTTCAATCACTTCATTAGCTTTATCATCATTGTAACTCTCTCGAATCATCCAACTCACGTACTTCAACTTGTATCGAGGATGTGTCACATAAATAATCATATTCACATTATCAGAATGCCAATACTTATCAAACTTCTTCTTCATTTTCTCAGCTATTGACCTCTTACACTCCTCATCACATGAAACAATCATTTGCTGAATCTTCCAACCCACACCAATTATCTCCTGCATATACTCATCCCCCATAACATATCGTGATCCAGAGATTTATAAAGTAGAATCATAAAAGCATTTCAAAATCGACAATAATGACCTTGCATAAGTCCAATCAACAAGTCTTGGTGGTCCTAATCCAGTTTTTGTAAGGTCCTCCACATACTTCTCATCTTCTATCTTAAGCATATCAAAAACTTGTTTGAGCTTTAAAGCCGATTCCAACATCAAATATGTAGAACCTGGTTTCGACATCTAAACAAAGACCAACTTTTGTAGAAAGCTTTTGATGTTCCAAACACTCCTTAAATTTCTTAGCTTTACCAGTAGAAGATCATACATAGCGAACAACCGCACGGATTCGCAAAATTGATTCATGCATCTCTTGCAAACCATCCTTAACAATCAACCCTAAAATATGAGCACCACATCTCATATGAAGAAATTTACCATCTAATATAATTGTTCCCCATGATGTAAACTTTCTTTTCAGGTACTAAATTCCTATATCATTAGAGCTTGCATTATCAACCGTCACGGTAAAAACTTTGTTGATTCCCCAATTAATCAAACATTTCTCCACCATCTTACCAATTGTTTATCCCGCATGATTAGATATTGGACAAAAGTTGATGATCTTTTTATACAAATTCCAATCACTATCGATAAAGTGGGTAGTTAAACACATATAATTAATATTCTGTACGGATGTCCAAGTATCCGTAGTGAGAGAAACACTACCTTTGTGTTTCTTAAAAAACTGACGTAATTTTTTCTTTTCCTCCACAAACAAATCCATACAATCTCTAGTGATTGTTCTACGCGAAGGAAAGACAAAACGAGGTTGAACCACACTCATAAAGTATCGGAACCCTTCCTTTTCATCAAACCTAAAAGGCAATTCATCCATAATAATCATCCTCACTGAAGCTTTATGAGAAGCATCTTGATCAAATGATACAAATGAAGGAACACCTTTTGTACCATCATTTTTGCTCAATTGATGATGCAAGGTTGCTTGTTTTAGCTTTTTACTACAAGAAACTTCATCATCATCTCGAGGTAACTTTTTGCATATCCTTAAATGTTTCAACATCGAACTAGTTGACGTATCTGTTTGTGATACGCAGCTAATAGACATACCACAATGATTGCAAGTAGCTCTTTTGTTCTCCTAAAATGCACCCAAGCTTTAGAGGATGTTTTTGGTACCTCGCTTTTTGAAGACGCTTGAACTTGATTAGATTTATCCTCCTTATTTTTTGTTGATTCATCAATTGAAGCCAATGTTTGCGACAAAGGAGGAACTTCCGAACTCTCTCTGGTAGAAGATAACATGGTTTCGTTGGTGATACAAACTATGAAAAAAAAACAATTACAAAGATTTCAATTTGACAGTGAAGACATCTCAAAATAGTAACACTAACAACGACAACACTAAATGCCCTCTTTTCACAGTGAATACAAGGATCTCAATCTGTAAGTCCTTCTTTTCACAAGTGAAACTAGAGTTACAAAAAATCACATCATACTTGCAGTAATGTCATTCGAAGCAAAACATCTAAGGAATATACGGAAACAGAATGAAACCGGCGGAAACAGGGGCGCTTACCGGCGGTGATGGAGGCGAGCGAAGAGAGAGAAACAACCGGCAGTGATGGAGGCGAGCGAAAAGAGAGAAAGAGTTCCAGAGACTTGCGACAGGAAACGAAGAGAGAGGAGGGTCGGGCGGTGATGGAGGCGAGCAAAGAGAGAGAAAGAGTTGCAGAAACTTGTGACGAGAAACAAAGAGAGAAGGAGGTCGGGCGGGAAATGCAGAGAGAGGGAGGTCGGGCGGGAAACGGCGGAGTTGCGACGGGAAACGGCGGAGTTGCAACGGGAAACAGCGGAGTTGTAACGGGAAACGACAGAGACTGCGACTCTGCGAGAGGGAGACGAGAGCACAGTGAGGAGGGAGACGAGAGCACCCAGTGAGGAGGGAGACGAGAGGAAGAGAGGGAGATGGGCGGGAAGGAAGAAAAAAAATAATTAATTGAAAACTATAGTTAGGTTAAAATGACATAACTGTAATTAGTTTAATGTATATGGCTAATTATATATATATATACTCGGGTACCCGCGGGTACCCATTTCAGTTATTTTATAACCCGAACCCGTGGGTAATGAAGTTTCATAACTCGAACCTGAACCTGAACCCGCGGGTTCGAGTAATTTTGCGCGGGTTCGGGACGGGTTTCGGGTCGGGACGGGTTTTCCGGGTAATTTGCCTAGCCCTACATGAGAGAGTCGAAGGTCTCGACGAAGGGGAGATATAGACTGTCTGCCTATCAGAGCCCCAGAACGACTCATTGTGCTATGTGATCTCACAAGCTCTAATACCAAATCTATATATTAAAAGTTCAATAATTTGGAGGCTTCTCATGTATTCTCTGCTCTCAAGCTTCCACATCATCAAAGTTTTTTTTGTTTTTTATTTTACATTAATTACCATTCATAAATTACTTTAAATGAATTATATATTAGTAATATTAATATTTTAAAGAAACACAAAATATTTATATTAATTTAGAGAATATTTTAGTTATTATATATGTAAATAAATAAAAAAATTAACAATTAATAAATAATAAACAACAAAAAATGTTATATATTTATTTGAAATAAAATTTAGTATAAAATATCAATATTTCTAAACCCTATCATCATACTCTTCCTTCACACAACCTTCAAATTGGCAACCTCAATCCAAACTCATTTATACGATATCTCCGTTGCGAGCTTCTTCACCTTCGATGTAGCTTCTTCTCATTCGCTCATGGCAGTTAATATTATGTTAAAATTAATATTGTGTTATCAAAATAATTGCATTTTTTATTATAATATTAAATTTAATAGAATTTAAAGATATTAAGGTAAACAAATAATATAAAAAAATAAAATTTATACATTTATTAGTATAAGTTATTAGATTAATGAATTAAAAAATAATAATAGAAAAGTATATGATTCGAAAGGATTAGTCTTTCTATTAAATGCTTAAAATTTAAAATTTGGATTTACATACATAAACTT
>CM071863.1:3860078-3873358 GCA_036759665.1 Gynandropsis gynandra | reverse complement strand
AATATAAAGTTGTACAAAAAAACTTATTCTTATGATTTTCTAGATTCAGAAAGTGTAAAAAATAAACCGAACATATTTTATGAAAATGTTATGTTGTTATTATCGAAGGACATTATGCAAGTAACGTATGAAAGGAATTTTTATAAGGATATAAAAATAACACAATCAATTTCATTAGAATTTGTTGATCGCTAACATAGTTGTATTTATCAACGGCATTGTTAGTTATTATAATATTTTTACTTATACTACATTTAAATTGAATACTAATTATTTAATACATGATATGTTACAAGGAGTAATTATGGAAAGAAATATTTTAGAAAAAATATTTATCTTAAAATAATTATATACTGAAATTGTTCACGAATATCATAAATGATTTATAATTAACTAAAAATGTTCTATTTAAAAATATTTGAATTAATTGTAAAATTTATTTAAATATAAATTATAAAAATATTTAATCTATTATATAAAAATAAAAATATTAAATAATATAATACATAATTGGTTTATAAATTCACGTGAAATATAATTATAGTTTTATCATTATAATCCAACATATAATATCCAATACTCAAAATGATAAGAAACTATTTGAATAGGTCATGAAATGGGTTGAGAGAAACAGTTAGGGAATGTAGAAGTAGTCATTCAAAGAGAAATAATCATTTAAAGAGTTATTCAACGATATTTATAATGTTTAGATAAAAACTTGTGGTCAGTAATATAAAGGGTTAACAAAAATAGTTGAAAAATATTTTCAATATTATCATGTTGAGTTTCATGTCTTAATATATGTATATATATATATATATGTGATATGTGTGTACGAAGAAAATTTATCGCAATTTCACGTTAGTATTTGTTAAATACCTTAAAACTTTCTTTTGACAAAGATATATATTGAAATAAAAATTCAAGTATTTAATTATATAACAATTATATATTTGTATATTAAACTTTTAGAAATTATTTACAATGATTCTATTTATTTAAATTGTTTATATCATATAATTTATATAACAAAAAATAAATTTAAAATTAAAATATTTTAATATATAGTAGAATGCGCAGGTAGTATTCCTGGTGTAATAAATAGTTGGAAAAACAAGTATGTGGTATATTGCAAAAACCCACAACTTTTCTATTTTTCTCATTATTGTTTTATAGAAAAAAAAACATGGTCACATTAGTTGAGCTAATCTTTAGGACCAGTCAATCCTAACAGACTTAGTCAAACTTTTACACAAAACAAAATAAATAAGAAAAAGAAGTTGAACACATACAAGATTTATTAAAACAGTGCAGAGCCTATTTTGGGTTCACCAATGTTTTCATAAACACATAATTTGTCTAATTTTCAAACCTCAGGAAACTCTTCGTAAAGGTAAAGTGCTTAATACGTTTCATCAATTGCTTGAATACTATTTGACAAACCTTATGATGCATTTGGACTGTTCATTGGTTCGTATTATGCTTTCATATTAGTAATAGAGGTTGCTAATTATGCTTTCATATCAGTATTGGAGGTTTCTTGATTAGTCATTATCTTCAGTTCTGAAACAATGTTTTGTTTAATGCTAGAATCTTCTGGTTATGCTTTGATCTCGACGTGGAACCCCAATCAGATTAGGTTTCTGGTGAGTCTAGTAAGAAGAAAGCCGAAAGGGAACATCTTCATAGATTGCCAAAAGGGTATTTTTACAAAAGAGATGCGAATTATTGTAGAGCACTCTGTTTTCTCAAGCAACACTGAAGGAAGTTGCAGCGTTCTCGACGAACTTCCTTGCTCCCTTGAACCACCTTTTGTCTCCAGCTTGTGCTTTGCAGATGTACAGCTTCCCGTCGTTCACGGTGGCTGAGATCAGCTGGTGCTTTCCACCTTCGTCTCCATCTGCCGTTCTTGTCAAAACTGACAAATAGTAGTACTGTTTCCCTCCCACATCCTGGGATGATGTTTCCAGGATGTTTGCAGTTGCCACGGCATTGCCGTCAAACCCACCCTACAGAAACACAGGCTTGTTAACGGACATAAGCTACAAGCCTCCAGATCCAATACTAAGGTCTTATCTGTGACTATGTCCTAAAGCTTTGAATGCTCTGTTTCAGCAAAGGGTATGGATATCCAATGGTTCAACTCGACCTAAGAGACTAAAACACTTGCAAGTGTTAAGATTTGAGCATTGTATGAATGCCCTCGACTCGTAATAGTCGATGCTATTGCAGGAATTACCTCAGATGCAGTCTCGCCGAAGAAAGATTGCTTTCCGAGGAGATAATTGACCTGAGAAGTCAAAGACCAGGAGAATGTCATTCATCAATGGCACGGACCAAAACAAGAAGACTTGAGAAGAACCGTAGTTGATACCTGAGAGAGAAACTCTTCAGGAGAACCGTAATCGGTGATGGACTTCTTGTCAGTAGGAGTGACCATGACTGTGACATTGCTTGTGGCATCGAAGTTATCCTCGTACCTTAGTACTTGGCCTGGATATTCTATTTCTTTGCTTGGATTCCACTTTGATGGGATTTGGAGCTTGAATCCTTCTCCGTTATACGCCAAGAAATCCGTGTTCGTTTTCGGCTTTCCAAACACATTCGCTGCCAAAACTCAACCATTACTCTCTTTTCTCCATTCATCATCGACCATTATTACTCTCTTGCTTACAATTCTACTCTCAGTATGTTGAGATTAAGTTACGGCTAAATCGATTTTACGTGTTGATTCTGAATTGATTAACGTTCAAGGTCAAAAAGAGAGAGGGAAAAAATCAGAGGCTTTGCATGTAGAATACGCATAAATATATATGAAGAAGAATAATACCAGATTCACCGTATGCGGCGTCGGCGGGAGAGACCTTGGAGCCAACTGCGGCAGCGCCGACGAGGAGAGTGAGAGCAAGACGGCGTGAGACGGATGAGTTCTCTTCTTCCGGCGATTGCTGGGCCCTACACACAATCTGGATGGACCTGAAGGGTGCAACGTGGCGCTGAGACGAAGAAGACGATGATCGTACGGCGGAGGAAGCCAGAGCACCCTGGTGTAAGAAGCACGCGCTGTACGCCATTCTCTCTCTCTCTCTCTCTCTCTCTCTCTCCCTCTCTCTCTCTATATCTGGTGTTTGGAGATCTTGAGGATGTGAAGTGTTGAAGTGAAGAAATGAAGGTTATTGGAGGAGTTTGGATATCAGGCGATCTAACTTCCGATGTCGGGATAAGGTTGTATAGGTGTTGCACTTGCCACGTGGCACTGACCCCTTAGTCCATATTCCACATCAGCTTCGTACCTGAAACTAAATAGCAACATACATACAACATCTTAATCATGTCTTCACATTGTAATTGTAATGGTATCACTCTGTTGAGATCGAAATTTTCATAATTATTGTGTGTTTGTTATGATAATTTGAAGTATGATTTTGTTCGTGATATTCTTAATTTAACAATAAAATAATAAAATCAAAATATGTTAAATTTTGTAACGACATCTTTCGAATAAAAAAATGAATAAAAATAAAATTTTGTAAAATAAATTCATAATCATCTCGTAAGTTAAACGTTTTTAAAAAAAACTGAAAAAAAAAATTGCATGTCCCTTATATGACAATGGATTGAAGTTAGATATGAGAACTAAAACTTATAATTTTTGTTTTAATATTTTTAAATTTGAATTACTTCTGGGTAAATAAATTTGAAATACTTGTAGTAAAATTCTATATTTTCTTACAAAAATCTATAATTAAACCATGCATTTGACAAAATATAATTTTACAATTTTAGAAAAATAAAACCTACATAGAAAAAGATAAAAAGATTCAAATTTTGATTGATGAATTAAAGATATTTATTACTCAAGCGTTATTCATATTTAAAAAAATTTCCGAAATAGCAATTCGTATTTTCCTTTTATAAACTTGTATAAAATTCAGAATATATTGACTCATCACTCTCGCTCATTCCAACAGAAGAGACCAACTACGCACATGATTCGTCCACGTGTCCAAACCAAAACGAGTAGGAGCGTTATCACACGCGCCGCCGAACGGAAGAAAACGCACAAACAAAAACGCCTTTTCGACTTTTGTGTGAGCTATTTAATCTCAGCCCCTCCCTCCCATCAGCTCTGTTCAAAATTTTCAAATAAAACACGACCTACCAACTCTCTCTCTCTCCGACTGAAGAGTCTTCTGGTTCTCCCGTCGCTGTTCACCTATCAAGCAAATCATCAATGATATGAGACACTTGTTGTCGAAGCGGAGCATACATCTCCTCTGCAGATCCGCGTTGCGATTTCTTGACAGATCGGTTGGCAGAGCTATGGGTTGTTTCTTTGATTGCTTCCGTGCCAAACACGATCACTCTACCAATAATCTCGCATCTCACTCCTCTCGCGTTAAATCCGGAGTAATTCTTCTGCTTTTCCCATTCACGAGAAATTTACGGCGAAGAAACCTTTTCATTTTGGTCCATTTTTTGTGATTATAGACTTCGAATCAGCTGTCAGATGATCACAGTTAGAATTAATAGTTTTTTAGTGGATATTTTTTGCGTTATTTGTTTATCTGTCGCGGAATTGAACCGATCCTCATGTCTTGTTTGGCCACTGAACTGGTTTCTGCGAATGATACGTGTGTCGATGGTTACGCTCGTGAGCTTTTAAGAATAAAGATTTTTGTTGTACCCCTTCTTTATTTTTAATTCGGTATGATACTGCAGACACTGTTCTGTTGGCTTAGTAAAGTTCTCACATGTTTTTTCGTTTTTGTCATGTTCAGGGAGGCCAGCCTTCGCAGAATCCTTTATCAGCCTTGTTTATTTCTGAAGGTGAATTTCCTTTCTTTCGTGTATTTGCGTCGTTGGAGAGGTATAACTCGTTGCAGTTTCAGTTTTGTTCTTATTTAGTTTTTGAAGGGTTTCCTTTGATCTGGTTTTCGATTTTCTAGAGAAAGCAGCTTCACCTGGCTCTGATAAAGAAGGATTGGGCTTGGACGCTATACATATCGACAAAGGCCTCAAGAAGGAGGTATGCCAATATCGGTGGAACTATTGCTACTGTTCATGTTTTTTTTTTAATTATATCTGTTAGCTTTAGCAAGATCAAGATTGCCTCTGGATGCATTTTGGAATGTCAGTTTAACTCTGTTCCCTGAGTTATGTTTTTCACCTGCTGCTGCTTCTGTCTTGGTGCGTTCCTAAGAAATGCGTTTTGTTTCATTTGATAAATCTTTTTTTCTGAAAGTTAGAAAAGCCAATTAGATATGGAGTAGCAAAAAGTCCTTTTTTACTCTCTCAGGTCTATAGATTGTGATTGTCTGACTCCTTTGGTTTGAGAGTCCATTTTAGTCGGTGTATTCGTGGAAATTTGCAGGCGCAGTTTCTTAAAGCATGTGGTACGATACCAGAGACTCCGGTTGAAATCCGCAAAGCATCCAAGAAACAAGATTCTCCTCATCATGACAGAGATTTGGAATCTTCCCCATTTCATTCCTGGCTTTCCAGTAGCTCTGCTGTGAAGTTTCGCATGGATGAGAAAACTGATGCGCCTTCAACTCCTCCCAAAGCATGTGAGGAACTGGCATATCAGACGCCTAGCAGGTGGAATACCAGACCTTGTTTTGTTGAATTAACCACCTGGTCTATGTATAGGTTGCCAACAGAAAAGAATCTGAGGATCTTATCCTTATGCTGAAAAATCGTTTCTTAATATCTTAAATTACTCACATCTTACAATGTGTTTTAGCCTATAGATATATCTAGCTCTTACTCTCTTGTTTTTTCTGCCCATGCTAGTTGTGTGACCAATGCCCAAAACAGTGGAAGAATCTCTTCTGGTTCTAGTGATGCAGATGGACAAGGGCTTCGAAACAGTGACACTGAATTCAGGGGCGAGGTGGATAGAACTTGCAGGGCGACACCCATAGTTGGAAATGTATCGGGAAGGATAAAATCAGTGCGGTTTGATAGCGAATTTGATCAATCATACTCTTCTGTTTCTTCCCATGACAGCAGCTCGAGAAAACCTGAGATAATAGCAAATACTAAGTTTGTTGTGACCTCACCTAATTCGACCCCGTTGAAGCTATCTGATGAGATGCAAACTCCTGGGACCATCTTTCCTGTGTAGAATCAGAAGGAAGGGGCAAGCCTAGAATAAGGTCGCAGTTTGTATATCCAGTCTCCAAACAAATCGCAAATGCTTCCTTAACTAAGGTCCCGGAGGACTCGTCTGACAGCAGAGAACAAACTAAAGAACAGCTCGGCAACAAGGATATAGAGAGTGGAACTCCTAGTGCAGAAATTCATGGGAGAAAACCGGAAGAAAGTTCATATGAGAAAGTTTTGAAGGTTGAAGCTAGCTTTGCTCCTTGGCTGAAGCAAAGAAACGAGAGTAATAGAGAAAATGTGTCAGCTTCAACGGCCAGGACTCCTCGAGTTGCCTTGACTCCTGGAGACAGGCCTATCCTTGGGATGGTTGCTGCTCACTGGAACGAGCAAGAGCTCTCGCAAATTTCGCCCAAGTGGTGGGATGGAAATGGAATCCCAAATTCAACAAACAAGTACAAGGAGGTATTCTTGTATTACATTCCATCCTTTCATGGAATTTGACATGACTCTCCTTGACTGAACTTATATTTCTGCTTCATTGCAGGATCAGAAAGTAAGTTGGCACGCAACACCATTTGAGGAGAGATTGGAAAAGGCCCTTTCTGAAGAGAGTTTCATCTCCCAAAGGTAAACACTTCTCACTTTCAAAACCATCAGTGGTTGAATGATTAATTTCCTCCAGATGACGAATCCAGGAGATTGTTATAGGCTTACATTCTGGAACAAGCCTTCGTAGCCACTCTTGTTAGCACCATAGCTACTTACAATTAAAGCTCTTACAAGAATTGCAGCTGGATATTAATTCTTGGGATCTCAGCTTCTTTTTCAACTTCCAGTTTTATAGAACTAACATAATCGATGATAAATGAGTTCATGTGCTATTTTGCAAGTAAGAAGCTTATTTACAGAGACTTGGTTCTGCAGGAAGCCTTACAGTGGGGGAATTAGAAAAATGGATGAGGCTGAAGGGGACACAGCTACATCACAGCTGCAGCATTCAGCACAATCCAAGTCATCTGTTTCCTACTGAGAGTCGTAATCGATCTTTGACCTATCATGAGCTACAATGATATGGTTTTTTTTCCAACACTGAAAGAGCATATAATGTTTAATACTTAATGCTTATACAACAATGACTGCGTGAATCATGAGAACATTGATCGCAAGAAGATTGATAGTAGCCTCCGTGGGGGAATTTATTGGATTATCGTTTCAGGGTTCAAAGGATTGTGATCAACAAGGAAATCAATGATCATGATAATGGCAAGGACGATGGAAAAATGAAGGCTTGAATTCATTAGCATGGCTCTTATGCTATGGCGGTGAGGTAATCTTTCAATAGAGTCCCTGTTTACAACTTAGCCATGCTTAGTGTTATTAGGCAGCAACTCGAGATATGGAACAAAGTTTTCAAATCTTGAGATGGAGCAAAGCAGAGATTCCGTCGTGACCTTTAGCCCTGTAGTAGGCAGCGAATTCTGTGATTGTGGTGTGTCTGTATTTAGGAGGATTTTGTTCAGACACAAGCTCTTTCAATGGTCCATAGACGCGAGAATTTGGCATCAGATACGAACTGAAGAAACATGCAACTGAAATCCGTGGTCCAGCTCTGTTCGCCAATACCCTATGCTCCACGCTTATGAATTCATCATTCGTTATAAGCTGCAAGAAACGGACGCAATTACCATGACAACCCGAATGAGTTTCGAGATTTGGAACCAAATGGATTGTACAAGTAATGTTACCTGAAGAAGATCTCCAATATTAACGACAAGAGCAGCGGGAAGAGGAGGAACATCGACCCAATGGTGGTCATGGAGAACCTGAAGGCCACCAATGTTGTCTTGAAGAACAAGTGTAAGAAATGAATTGTCGGAATGTTTGCTTGTGCCGAAAGTAAGGTGGGGCTGTGGACATGGAGGATAGTAATGGCAAAGCATGAGTAAAGCCTTTGAGCAATCCATGTCTTTCAAATGGTTTGGAGCCAATCCAAGAGCTTCAGATAGAAGCTCAAATAGCAATTCCCCCACTTTCATCACTTCTTCCCCAAATTTCTTCATTATTTCCCTGACACATATTATTATATTCACCACCAAATCAAACCCTCTTTGCATTCGAAGTCAAAAGAGAAGGCAAAAAGTAGATACCCGTTAGTCTGTGGCATCTGTTCCAAAGTGGGAGGATCGGGTGCCACATAACAAGCAAGTGTATCTCTCCAAGTGGCGCCCGGAGAACTATACAGATCGAAATTACTATTGAAAACCAATTTCTTAGTGGGATCACGAGTGTAGAACCCTTTTTTCACTTCTGCATCTTCCTCGTGAAATCTACGCGTTCCTTCTTTCATCTCCTCAAGAACATCCACCGGAATCCCATGATTGATTACCTGAAAAAACCCCCACTCCGCTGCTGCTTTTCTCATCTTCTCAATCACCTTTTTCCGTCTAATCGGATCTTCGTATACTCCTTCGAGATCTATTGTGGGGATCGTCAAGTGTGAGACAGAGTAAGGTGGTTTCGTGTTTGTCAAGTTAACAGATGGGTGTCGGAAAATTCGGGGGATTTCAACGATGCCGGAGTCGACGAGGCCTTTCACGCCGGTTTTTGAATCGTCGAAAGCTTTGAGTTCACTAGCACGATCATATTCACTGGGAATGACCGTTGACTCCATTGTTTTCTCAAAGTAAACAGAGAGTTGTCTTCAACAGGAGAACAAGGTCGGATCTTGATAAAGGAAATTCATAAGCTTTACGGATCCAAAGTCAATGGCGAAATCGATACATTTTTCTGAACGGTGATATTAAAAATTGAAACACGTTTCCCCAAAAACTAATTTTAAAATACGAATGAACGAAGATTATGGAATATAAAATGTTTTGTTTTGGAGACAAACCAAAACATTATCTTATATATTAAAATCTTATAAATATATGTTTTGTTTGTTTTGTTTTGGAGACAATCTTAAAGTTTGGAGACAAAATCAAAATATAAAATGATTTGTTTTGTTTTGGAGACAAAATAATTTTGGTGCTAGGACGTTATAGTCCATATACTTTTATAGGGTTAAACCACTTAAAGAATATTATTCCCTAAAATAATTATTAAATCCGAACAAAAACTGAAAAAAAAAGACAAACTTACCATTAATGTTCGAACGTGAAAAAACCCATGTTCGATAGTTTTCGACGTGAAAACTGCCAAAAACGAGAAAGCCGAACAGTTTTTCGCCGTGAAACATGTTTAAAAGTTTATAGCAAGAAAGAAATAAGTGATATCGAACTTGAGAGGGATCGATTTGAAGTTGGTGAGAAGGAAAATGGCAAGAATCAGCAGCAGCATTGACGAAGAGAGCACGAGTCAATCTTCAATGGCGTCAATAAGTGTAAGTAGTTCGATTTTTAGGGTTTTGCAAGCTTTCGAGTCACAAAATGGTTTATTGATTTGAAATAGGTGAGTGTCAGTGTCAGTGAGTCGGTTAGGTCGCAAGGGTCGAAGAAGTTGCATGAACATCTTTGACTCCGTGAGTCGGTTGAGTAGCAAGGGTCGTAGTAGTTGCATGACCATCTTCGACTCAGTTTATTGATTTGAAATGGGTGAGTGTCAGTGTCAGTGAGTCGGTTAGGTCGCAAGGGTCGCAGGAGTTGCATGAACATCTTCGACTCAGTGAGTCGGTTGAGTAGCAAGGGTCGCAGGAGTTGCATGACCATATTCGACTCAGTGAGTCGGTTGTCTCAATGAGTGGGATGGGTCGTAATGGTCGTTTGAAGGACGTGGGTCGGTTGAGTCTTAGTGAGTCAATTGAGTGTCGTTTGAGTTGCATGGGTCGCACGGGTCGTTTGAGTCGCCTGGGTCGCACGGGTCGGTTGAGTCGCACGGGTCGGTTGAGTCGCATGGATCGCTTAAGTCGGTAGAAGTATAATGTATTCGTAATTGGTCATTTTGCAGGTGGCGCCAAAGCCAAAATTTGTGTATGAATTCAAGCACATGGACAGAATGCCAAAGATCACCACCAAGTGTTATCCTCACGAGACAATAAGGATGCTAAGAGGAATCTTACATGAACACGAGTTGCATTACTTCGAGAAGGAGTCACATTTTAGGCATTTATTCTACTTACAATGTTACTCCACATTGACGAAGGTTCAAATGTCTGTACTACTAACTCACTCCGTGATTATACGGAGCAATATAGAGTTGTGGTTCATCATAAACAGCATTCCCATCCGGTTCTCTATAGTGGAGCACGCACTAATTTCCGGATTGAAATGCAGACCATATCCCATAGGACGGGAGTCCATGATGGGTGTCACATTCAGCTGAAGAATTTCGGCCGTGGAAAGGTGACCCCCAAACAAGTCAGTGAAAAGCTTGTGAAGGCGAAGAATTCCGGCGACCGGAAGAGGTTCACAACTTTGATGTTGTTGGCGTAAGTTATGGCTCACAAGCCTTCAGCAGAAAACTCTATCAGCCATGATCTCATTGACATGATTGATGACTTGAAATTTTGTGAAGGCTTTTCATGGGGTCGTTACACATTCGAGATGATTGTGGATACTTGCCGCAAGCATGTTAGCGGGAAATCACCGAAACCAAAATGGTATTGTGGCGGTTTCATGATCCCACTAATGGTAAGTTGTATATATTATTCGAATAGCTTGAATGTTTTCGTACTTTTTTGCATTCTTATCATTTTGTTTGAATGTTTCAGTTACTTCCATTTGAAACCATCCTTAGTTTGGGCGGAAAGGGATTGTTTTGTTTTTTAGGATATTCTAAGTATTCTTCGTGCTGAACACAAAGAGGAAGCTTTACTTTCTAGTCTGGAGGATTACGAGGGATGTGACGATCCCGATGTTTAGATATGGATGAAACATCTTCGTAGAAATCCGAAGGGTATTTGTTGGGAGGATATCCATAAGCAAGAACTGCTGACACGAAAAACAGCTCTTGGTTATCAAAAAAGGAGAAGGAAAAAGGGACTAAGAGGAAGGAGAGCGTGAGTGATGCTGATGCTGATGCTGATGCCGCAGTCCCTCTGACACTGGAGAAGAAATTAATAGGGGAAATAAGGAAGTCGAAGAATAGAATCATCAACGCCGTAAGAGACCTTCTAAGGGATGTCGGGATTCATGTGCCTAATCCAAAATCAAAGGCTGCCGAGAAAGTTGCGATCACCGAAACACAATCTTCCGACACTGTTGGTGATTTTGCTTTTGAATTCCTTCGACGTCCAAATCCAGTGTCTAGAAAAGAGCCAAGCGGAGAAGTTCCACCAAGTAATTTGGGAAACATTGTTCTTGATAAAGTTCCACAAAGTAAGTAATATTTAGTGAAAAGGTCATTTGAGTGTCAATTTCCATCGAGACATATAAGTCGTAGAGTCGCATAAGTCGTAGGGTCGTTAGAGTCGTAGGGTCGCATAAGCCGCAGGGTCGTTAGAGTCGCATGGGTTTCATATGTCGCATGTGTCACTGGGTCGCTAAAGTCGAATGGGTCGCATGGGTCGNNTGGTCGCATGGGTCGCATTGGTCGCATGGGGAGAATGGGTCGCATTGGTCGCATGGGGAGAATGGGTCGCATTGGTCGCCATATGTTTAATGAGGTAAATTTTATGCAGGTGCTGGACCTTTATCGAAGGAGTCTGCGCCATATGTTAAACCTCCACCGGTGAAAAGAGTAAGAACAGTGCGAGGGAGAGGGTGAAAGAAAGATGTTGGTGGAGTCCAAGAACCCGAAAAGAAGGTTGTTTAAGAACCCGAAAAACGGTGGTTCAAGAACCTGAAGGGGAAGAGGAGTTTGTGTGGAGTCCCAAAGGATTAATAAATGGCTTGGTAACCCGATTTCCTACGTTAATTGAGGCTAGCGGTGACAAGTTGACTGGTCTATATTGGTTCCTGAAGGCACCTCGACATGAGCGGTAGTGAAAATCTGAGCTAGATATTCCCCGGGGGCCAAAGTTTTAGGAGATTATATTAAAGGCCAACGTATGGCTTGAAGATGAAATAAGTTTTTTTAAACCCTTAGTCTCACAGAGTTTTGTGTCATATGTATTCCTGTGTGTTAATTTTTTTTTCAGCAATTGGATGAGGCGTTGATGGAGCTGTCTTCTCGCTTGGCATTGGATCCCAGCGCGAATCAGAATTATTATTATTACGTTCTTGCTTTCATACAGACGCTCTCGATGTGGATGTACGAGGATATGGAAACTTTGTCGGAAAAGCTTAGTGATTTTTTGAATGCCAAGGCACCAATTAGTGATTATGAAGGTTTTGTCTCGGTGCTAAACATTCCATCGGACAAAAATCGATGGGTAGGATGTCAATGGATAGCCATCAAAGCGGATTTCAAAACCCGATGCATCACGGTATACGACTGCAAGATGAGCCTTAAGGAAACGCATATCGATCTGGTGATTGAGAAGATAAGAAAAGTTATCCCCAAAATGCTCATTCTCGGAGGATTTCCTTCTTTGGCTTCTGGAGAAGATGAATGGAGGTATGTGTATTATGAAGTTCTGCCACAGAACCAAAACGGGAATGACTGTGGTGATTTCTTCTACAAATTCGTAGAAACCTCGTTATTAAATGATAGGAATCTGTTTCGCTTAATTTGCGACGATAAGGTTATTTCCATGCGTGAGAAGATGGCGGCTGATATATATAGTAATGGAGAACGTAACATTGAACCCGAAGAAGACTAACTTGATATTTGGTACATTGTTTTTTTTACTGGTAGATGTAAACATTTGGTACATTGTTTTTTTTTAATATTTGGTACATTTGTTTTAATATTTGGTACATTGTCGCAGGGGTCAAACGGTTGCAGAGGTACAAGGGTCACAGAGCCTCAACTTGATATTTGGTACATTGTTTTTTTTTACTGGTAGAGTAAACATTTGGTACATTGTTTTTTTTTTAATATTTGGTACATTTGTTTTAATATTTGGTACATTGTCGCAGGGGTCAAACGGTTGCAGAGGTACAAGGGTCACAGAGCCTCATACGACCCTTGCGACCTATTCGACCTTTACGACCCTTGCGACCCATTTGTCCATTTCGACACTTTCGAAGAGGCAGTCTCACAGAGGGACCTCTGCGACCTTTGGACCCTGCGACCCTTGGACCCCTGCGACCCTTGTTCCTCTGCGACCCTTGGACCCCTGCGACCCT
>CM071863.1:3835204-3855490 GCA_036759665.1 Gynandropsis gynandra | reverse complement strand
ACAGAGGGACAAGGGTCGTAGGGGTCCAAGGGTCGCAGAGGAACAAGGGTCGCGGAGGGACAAGGGTCGCAGAGGTCCAATGTTCGCATAGGAACAAGGGTCGCAGGGTCGAACTGGGTCGCTGGGTCGAACTGGGTCGTAAGGTCGCAGGGTATTTTGGGAATATCAACATTTATAAGGGTATTTTTGAAGTTAAAATTTTTTTCTTTTTCGGGAAGAGTATTTTTGAAGTGTTTTAGCCCTACGAAGATATTTTTGAAGTTAGCCCTCCAGTCAACAAAACTAACGTCATAACATTTCACAAAAAATATAAAATGTTTTGCTAAAATTAAAAATTTATTATATTTAATAAAAATTAATATATTAATAATAATAGTTAATAAATTTTAAACAATAGATAAACGTATATATTCATAAATATTTTAAATTAAATCGTAATAAATTGTAATAAATGTTTAATTTTATTTTTTACAATACTTATATTTTTGTACAACTATATAAATAAAGAGTTTTTTTATTCAGCCATATCATTGGAAAGAATAAAAAACATCTTATTTATATATAAAATTATATACATATTTATTTTATATATGTTAATAATATATATATATATATATATATAATGAATATGATACAATTATGAAATTATATATATATCGGATATATAAATTTTCACATTCAGATTTTATTATATTATTTAAAATAACACCATAGAAATATATTTCCATATATAATATTATTTATTTATAAAAAAATATATAAAAATACTATTCTAATATTTTTTAAAAATAATTAACAATTATTTTGTAATATAGATTCATTTAATAATTAAATAATAGAATAATTAATATGTATTTATTTAAAAAATTCAAAGAAAATTGATTTTTTTTCTAAAAAATATTAAATAATAAAGTGTTAATAAAGTTGATAACGTATTATTTTGAATGCCCACTTTCTAATCTTCTTCAATTTAAACTATTCAGTTACTTCGATATAATATTATTGATATTATGTTGAATGCTCCACTTTCGAATCTCTTTCAATGTGAACTCTTTGTTACTTCGATCAATAGAATTTTAAAAGAACTTATCAATTTCCTTTAAATCCATCAATTTGCTCATCCGTCGATTACAATTTTGTTATTTCCCTCTATGATTCTCAGGCCTCCAGCTTCCATTGTCTCTCCATTATACTAAAAGTCATTTTTTCTCCGTTGTACTCAAGATACCTTATCGATCTCCTTTAAATCCATCAGATTGTTCATCCGTCGATAAATTGATGTAACCGCTTCTCTACTGATCGAAGATGGCCTACATGCTTTCTGAGATAAAATTGGCGATCGATCTTTTCAGCTATTTCGTGCCGATCCTGAATATGTATGTTAGTTTACTTCCATCTCATTTGCTTGATTCTCTCTTGGTTCACAGATTTTTATTATAATCCATTACAATCAGGAGAAGAAGGAGATTGGGATTCAAACTGGGAGACTAGAGAATCAAAAGCGAAAGAGAAGGGAGGAGTAAGGGTACAAGGAAGATGAGACTGCGGTTGCATATGACAATCACCAAAGGGTTTAAGATGGCAAAGAAAAATGGGAAGAGAGAGAATGAAGATACAATACCATTGATTTGGTTCGTGACATCCAGAGCTCTAATGGAGGGGGAAGAGAAAGAGGGAGAGGGAAATGAGGTTTAATCATTTGCGCTTAACTTTTTTAGATTCTTCCTTCCAAATATTATAATAGATCAAATAGTCTCCATGAAAGAAAATAATATTATGAAACAAGATAAAAAAATAAAAGAGAATATTGTATGTGTACATAAATATGTATAAATTGAGAGGAATGGGAGGAGGGAGGGAGGGAGGGAGGCAGTTTGAAAGAAGAAAAAAGAAAAAGAATAGGTTTCAACAAAAATTCCAGTGGGGGCAGTGCATTGGTGGTTTTGAAATTGCGATGGAGAAGAAGGTAAGAGCAAAAAAGGGTAAAGAAGGGTGCGAATAAGCCTAAAATGGTGGAGATAATAAGGTAAAATCAGGTCATAAAGGTGAGGTGTGTAATTTTGAAAATGAGCCTAAAAATGTGGGTCAAAAAATGACAATAATGCTGGAGATAATGATATATACAAGCTCATGAAGCAAGTGAATGGAGGTAATAAAGGCACTAATTAAAAAAATGCCAACAAGGATTGCGACTATAAAATTGAAAAAGAATAATATAAAGAATCACTTTTTACATTTGATCTAAATAGATTTTTGTATAAAAATAACTGAAATAATAAAATTATAAAACATAAAAGGGAATATAGCATAAAAAATATCTAAGTATTTTATTTTAGCCTATAAAACATGAATTATTATCTTTAATCTCAAAAAACTCAAACTTATTACTTTTGCCTTAAAACACTAATATATGATTTTTAAGGTTGTAAGTAAGGTTAATGCTATTTGCCTTAACAACACTAATATATAAAACACAAATTATTACTTTTAAACTAAAATTTTTGAATTTTTAAGTGTTGTCTAAAAACACACAAACTTATCAAATGAATCATATCCATATACAAATACTAACTCTTGGTAAACTTCCTATAGTGTTTACGATGTATAATTATTTTTAACCAGAGTTTCAACCGGTTTCAAAATAAAATCCGAATTTCACCCGATTTCAACTCGAAATCAGAATTCAACAAAAATCAACTCGAATTTCAACCTAATTTTCATCGAAAATTCGAATTCCACCTAATTTTAGAAAGAATTTCAGTCCAAATTCAATGTTAGTAAGAAATCCAAATTCGAACCAATTTTAATCGGAAATTTAAATTCAACCCAATTTGTAACCTGATTTCAACCGAAAATCGGAATTTCATCCAATTTCAACCCGAAATCTGAAATCAACCCAATTTCAACCGAAAATTCAAATTCCACCAAATTTTAGTAAGTATTTCAATAACATTTCAACCCGAAATCCAAATTCAATCGGATTTTTGGTTGAAATCGGGTTGAAATTTGGTTAATACAGATTTCGAGTTGAAATTGATTCGAATTTGGATTTTTTGTTGAAATGCTTACTAAAATTGAATGGAATTCGGATATTCGGTTGAAATTAAGTTGAGATTAGATTTTGAGTTGAAATTGTTCTTCTTCAAATTGGGTGAAATTTGGATTTTCGGTTGCAATCGGTTTGAAATTGAGTTGAATTCAGATTTCGAGTTGAAATTTGTTCAAATTTAGATTTTTTTTAATTCGGATTCGGATTGAAATCGGGTTGAAATTGGATTTATCAAAAGTTAGTGTTTGTGTATGGATATGATTAATTTGATAAATTTGGACAACACTTAAAAATTCAAAGAGTTAAAATATGATTAGTGTTTGTGTTTGTGTATGGATATGATTAATTTGATAAGTTTGTGTTTTTTAGACAAAATTTTAAAATTCAAAATTGTTAGGTTCAAAGTAATAATTTGTGTTTTATAAGCAAAAATTAAAAAATTTGGTATTTTCTACACTATATTCCTAAAGTTAGTGTTTTTAAGGTAAAAAACTATAAATTTGGAGTTTTTTAGGTTCAAGATAATAATTTATGTTTAATAGACTAAAATAAAATAGTTTAATATTTTTATGCTATATTCCCAATATAAAACATATATCTATAGCATATCTTAAAAAATCCAATAATTAAGTATAGTGGTATATATATATATATGTTACCTTTTATGTGTTTATTCGATTGACACATCACATATATTTTCTATATATTCGATGTCACATCATTAGATTTTCTTTGTCAAAAGTGTTATCTATTATATTTTAGTTTCACACAAGTAATTAATTTTTTAAAAAAGCAAAAAATTGTATAAATTTATACATATTCATATTATTAAATTTTATATTTCATTGTACTATATCAATATAAATAAATATGTTATTATCAGAAATAGATAATTATTTTTTGAGAATTTTAAACTAATTTAAAAGAAAAATTAAGAAATTAATAAATATTTAATTTATTAAAAAATAATTTTAATCCTTAGTGATATAAATTCTAAATTAATTAACATTGATTATTATATCATATCAACTATTAATGTTATATATAATATTATATCATTATAATACTGATACTATTATTTTAATATATTATGATTCAGATGCATTGACACAAAATAATTTATCATATTCAAAGATTTATACATTTGAAAAAATTAGGATAATAAAAAAAATTTGCATTCACACGTTATAATTTATCATATATAAACATTTATATATGTGAAAAATTAAGCTAATAAAAAATTTGTACGTTGAAAAAATATTTTATGTTGTAATATCTTTCAAACTAAATATCTATTTTCTTTTTAACTATTGATATGGAATACACATAATCAACCAAAAAAAAATTACACCATCAAGAATCAATTACAACATATTTGTAAACTAGCTATAATATTAAATATTTACGGAGTTATAATATTGAATAATTATTTTGTGAGAGAAAGTTATCTTCATAACAAATAGTTGAAAATTGATGAGTTTTAAAATTTTATTTCAATTAAAATTATTACAGTTTCAGTTTGAGTAATTCAATGTATCATTGTTACATTGTTTATCATCATTTAAAATATATTTCATATTTAAAAATAAATATTTTTTAAGAACACCAACTTTTCAATTTATCTTTTATTACTATATCGATTTAGTTGTATCCATTTATTTCGTGAAAAGCATGTTTTTAAAAAGTACAAATTGGTGAATATACAAATGTTTACTTTAAAAAAAATAATAGATATTTATATTTTGTTAACTTTGTTTTTTATTATTTATAACAATTATAAAAACCTTTTAAAATGATTGAAAATAAACATTAGTTTTATGTTCGCTTTTCTTAATTATGTTGACAAAATTTTATTAATTTAGATGTAATACGTAGTGTTGTTATCTATATCAATTTTATTAAATATTTATCATCTCAAAATTAAATTAAAATTCGAGAAGTCCTCGAAATACACTAAAATTTTAATTTTAAAATTATATAAATAATTATATATAAATGAAATTAAAATATTTCTTTCTTAAAGTCGCACATCGCACGAGTTTAATTACTAGTCTACATTAAAAGTTAGGTTTGAAACATTTTGGTGCCGTCATTTCAACGATGACGTGACATTCCATTCAATTCTGGTAGAACCATGTCAGCGATGACGTGGCAATCACTTCATCCAAAAAGATTTTAGTTCAAATCCCGTTTTCTATTAATATTCTCGATTTATTCTAAAAAAATTAATATATTATTTTTTATAAAAAAATGATTAAAATTTATTACTTTTTTAATATATAAATCAATGTTGTACATTTTTAAATTTATAAATTTATCAATTCTGTATTAATGATTTTTAGGATTTTAGTTAAAATTGTTCATATATTCAAAAATTATTCTTAAAATTATTACAAATTTATATATTATTATATATCCATATAATTATACATTCAATGATTTAAATTAATTTTTAAAAATATTTTCCAAAATTGTAAGAGAATGCTCATCATGTTTCACATCAACATTTACATTTTTTAACAAAATATATAAATTAATAAAAATAAATTAAGTTTTTTAACAAAATATATAAATTATTAAAAGAAATTAAAACTACTTCTCACTCTCCATTTTCCATACGTTACTTTAAACATTGAAAATAATTATTGAAAGGTTTAAATAACGAAATTAATGTCAAAATTAACGTTGGTGACATTAACTATTAAAAGCTCTCCACTCATTCTATTCACCTTGCCTCTGCTCTCAAATCCTAAATTGATTTTTATCATCCAGACTATGCAAAGAAAGTGAATGTTGTTCGCAAGGAATATATCTATGAAGTGGAGATACTTTGACTTGAGAACCAAGGAAAGGATGAGGTCAAAATATTGGATGTACGAGTCGCCAACGAGGAGCCAAGGCGATTAAAGGCTGAGGTTGCCAAATTTAGGGTTGAGAAGTGTTAGATCGTTGAGGAGGAGTTAAGTAAAAGCGATTGTGCATGAGAAAGCAAGTTCTGAGAAGGAGACAAAGAAGATTATGTTGTTCGATGTTAGGGTTGTGGTTGACCCGATGAGGAAGTGTGTGACTTTTTGAGAAATTTGTCTGAGTATGAACAATTGGGGGAAATCCCAAAGAAGATCGGTGGCGGAGATGTCGACGATGAAGAGAAGCACAAGGCGAATGTCGGGTTTCGACGAGAGCTAAAGCGGTGTTAGGGTTTCTACAATGTTCGTTGCTATAGGTACTTACCAAATCTCAATTTAGGTAAGGATTTATTAATGTCTTTTTTGGGTTTTCTGAACACGCATCAATAGACTAGAAGATTTAAATGGTTCTTGGGAATACTTGTACATGTGGTAATAGATTTTATGCCGTCAAAACCAGTAGAAATCCTTCTCCCCTTGACCAGGATGAACTAGAGAACACAACCAAGGTAACTGCGAGCTGGGGATGAATGGCATTGTTTTCTTCTCCAATTCTGGGTAACTCGGTTTCCTCTTTGGCTTTGAGATATTAATATGTTACCGTGAACTTGAGAAAAAAATGATCGGGCAAGTCATTGTTACATCTTGGGCCTTGTAGGGTTTTTTTCACTTGGTTTCTCTGAGCCAGTGTTGATTTTAAGTCACACTAATAAAACTTAATTAGAGTGATATCCTCCATTTTCTTTTTCCAATTCTTGCTTCTTTGTGGCCTTGTAGTGTAGACTGCATAGGTATTACAAGTGTAGACCGTGATGATTTACCTTATGGTGGCAGCGGACATGAGTTCTTTTCGTATGTATCATTGATATAGGAAAAAGTATTTTGAATCTATATTTTGTTCACCTACTCTGACTGATCCATGGATTGGTAATCATTGACATTTGTTTTCAAAGATTTCAACTCATGGCGTTTGTATAACTGCTCATTTGGTTACAAGTTAATGCTACTCAGTACTGTTAGGGATTGGGGATATAGGTTTCTTGGTTTGTTGTTGGATCTCGGGAACTCGCATACCATTTTCATATCTCTCTCTCACTAATGAGATTTCAAAAAGTAATGCTCGAGGAACCTTCAAGTAAGTTCTATGCTTTTTTATAGAATAAAACTATTGGTATCTTCTTAACATGCGTGAGTATATTCATTCTTCAACCATTGTGTTTTCTTTTAAAAATTGTTAAATCTGTTTTTAGACGATTAATGATTTTCTTCATCAGTTAAACTGATAAATTTTGTGTGTACTATCGATCTTTCACAATGAATTTTTACTGTATATATTTTGATTCATGTGTTTGATTCTAATTAGAAATTGTAGATGACTGGAAACTTTATTTCATATATATCTCCATAGATTGGGATTTAAGATGCTGAGTGGAATAGCCAGTGTTGAGAACTCTTCGCTAAGGTTATTCAATACAATTATTTAATTTACCTATTTGGTCTTTTTCAGTTTTAATGATTTTGCATCTTTTGGAAATGGGGGCTTATGAAAACACGGGCTCAAATGGAAGGAAAAAGAGCTGCTACCAGTTTTAAGCCACATGCCTATCAGATGATCTCTTATTTACATTCTCCACACTTAATTTGCGTATATCATTTACGCTAGGAAGAATAATAAAGTAGATAAGGACGCTCACGAAGAAGGGAGTGAAGATGATGCTTAACAAGCAGGGCATGTGATTTGCTCTACCCGTGGTAAGTGCTTGAGTGATGAAAGTGGAGAAGAGGATAAATAATAGAACAACTTGAATGACAATGTAGATACAGATAAAAAAGCTAACAAGTTTGTCCGTAAATGATATTTATATAACTATAGATATTGTAAAATACTGGTGTCAAATATGGGCTCGGCCTAACTAATCCCAAAAGCTAGCTCAAGAGTTTAGGGTTGTCCAACACCATATATACAAGTCCCAAAGTTCATGTCCTAGCCGATGTGGGACAACTTATCATAACACTCCCCCTCACGCCCAGGCTCGATCCTGGAGCGTGGACATCGCAATCGGGGGGCCCAACATGGTATATTCAAATCGGGACGAACCGGACTCTGATACCATGACAAATATGGGCTGGGCCTAACTAATCCCAAAAGCTAGCTCAAGAGTTTAGGGTTGTCCAACACCATATATACAAGTCCCAAAGTTCATGTCCTAGCCGATGTGGGACAACTTATCATAAACTGGAAACTCTATCTTTTACATCGGCTTCTAGATCTTCTGACAACTCGCCTCATTCGCTGCCTCAAGTTGTTTCTCATTCTGTCGACTCGCTTGTAGTTAATCTATCTTTAAGCTCAAATCTGCCAGCAATTGTTATTATCATCTACAGAATGATGTCATTGTTAATAGATACACATCTATCGGATCCATAGGTTTGGGATAGACTTTTCTCCATTTTCAAAGAGACTTTTGTCCATTCCGAGATAATTTTTTTTTGTTAAATCTTCTTGGTTTGAAAACAGTATATAATTTAATTCATCACTAAAACTTGATTCTCACTATTGGAAACCGAGATCCATAGTTTTTATTATCGAAACATTTTTTGCGTTTTGTATAGAAAATGTCTCAAACCATGGGTAGTGTAAGACAAAACTCAGAAAATTATTCTTTTTTCCAGTTTTAGTTTTGAATCCTCGCATATTTTTATCTGCTTCTTATGGGGGCCATTAGAGAAAATCATTACTAAGAGGCAGAGGAAGAAGATGCTGATGAGAGCACTGAGAATCAAACGGTCAGGTATGGGTTTCATCTTTTTCGTGAAAAAGTTTCAAGATTGTATCTTAGGTGGAGTTGGTGTTGATTTATTTTTAGCTATGTGAGCATTTCAAACGCATCACATGGACAAATAGAGAGGATAAGGCAAGGAAATGTTCCATTATAAGGTAAATTCTCAGTGTCTCTTTGTGTGTGTGTGTGTGTGTGATATACATATTTTTCATATTGAAATCATATATTTTATTCATAATAGTATGAACTTTTGTTTTGAGGTCACCGTTAATTTTCAACAAATATGACGAAATTTTACAATATAACATTTATTTTTTAATGTTTATTACTCATTTTTACAATATATGCCTTATATAGATAAAATATATTAAGGAATCACAACAGAAAACTCTTCTAAAAATAATTTCAAGTTTGATGACATAGTTTATTCTTCAAAAGATTACCACTGGTTTATTATGGGTAACAACTATTAAATTTTTATAAAACTTTCAAATGAGACTGAATTATTAAGGTATCACAAGAATTAAATTTAAACATTTCATCATTAAGTAAAAAATTGACATATTTTTATTATTGGATGAATAAGCTTTTAGAAACATTTATTTTAGATATTAGTAAGTGAAATTCGATCGCAAATAGAGAAAATGATTGTGACAAAACTGTGATATGTATGAATCTCAAATTAATTGATTATGATGACTAAATCATATAAATTGTTATGCAAAACTATAATAATATATCATATAGAATAATTGTTTATACTAATTTTATTATGGTTTATTATGATTAATGTACTTTGATATTTTAAAATATTAATACAGACGATAAGTTTAAGGTAATAAAACAATATACATCAAATGAGTATTTTTAACATTATACACAACAAAAATTTAATTGTGGTCACAACCATAATCTTTAAAATAATTTACGGTAAGTCGCACGATATTTCATCTATTAATCATTTAATCTATATAATTTTAAATTCATATAAAACTAATATTTTAATTAGTATGATATGTTTTATATAATATCCGGATACTTTGACACTTTATTTTTCAAACACCCACAAAATTTACGTTGATAAAAATTTGAAAATAATAAATAACTTGATAATTAATGTTCTATAATGTTTTCAAAACAATATGATTTGTAGGCCACACATATATATGATGCACAAATTTTTTTATGGAATACTTGGAGATAAGAATGTCAATTCCTTTTTTTGTATGATCTTTATTTTCTTGCATTTGTTTAATTATATACGTTTTTAAATTGATTTTTGAAAAGTCATATGATAATTGTACAAATTGTTTTGAATTTGGTCTAAAATATATGTCTTTCTATTTCATATGAGATTTCATTATACTATAATTTTTTCTAACTTAAATGTAATATGAAGTGTTGGTATTTACATCGATTCTATTAAGATAAATCATCGAGTGTTAATCATAAATTATTTAAAATATAAAAATTTTTAAAATAAAATTAAATATTCATTCTATAAATTATGATAATCTATTTTTTCAAAATTAAATAGGTAAAATTACAATTATTTGAAAATAAGTTTAAGGTAATAAAACAGTATACATCAAATGAGTATTTTTAACATTATACACAACAAAAATGTAATTGTGGTCACAACCATAATCTTTAAAATAATTTACGGTAAGTCGCACGATATTTCATCTATTAATCATTTAATCTATATAATTTTAAATTCATATAAAACTAATATTTTAATTAGTATGATATGTTTTATATAATATCCGGATGCTTTGACACTTTATTTTTCAAACACCCACAAAATTTACGTTGATAGAAATTTGAAAATAATAAAAAAACTTGATAATTAATGTTCTATAATGTTTTCAAAACAATATGATTTGTAGGCCACACATATATATGATGCACAAATCTTTTTATGGAATACTTGGACATAAGAATGTCAATTCCTTTTTTTGTATGATCTTTATTTTCTTGCATTTATTTAATTATATACGTTTTTAAGTTGATTTTTGAAAAGTGATATGATAATTGTACAAATTGTTTTGAATTCGGTCTAAAATATATGTCTTTCTATTTCATATGAGATTTCATTGTACTATAATTTTTTTCTAACTTAAACGTAATATGAACTGTTGGTATTTACATCAATTCTATTAATATAAATCATCGAGTGTTAATCATAAATTATTTAAAATATAAAAAGTTTTAAAATAAATTTAAATATTCATTCTATAAATTATGATAATCTATTTTTTCAAAATTAAATAGGTAAAATTACAATTATTTGAAAAAAATGCGGGTTTAAAATCTAGTGGGATATAATAATAAGTATAAGATAATTAGCACATAAAATAACTAAAAATTGAAAAGTAGAAATGGAGATGCGGGGTATCGACCCCCGTACCTCTCGCATGCTAAGCGAGCGCTCTACCATCTGAGCTACATCCCCTTACATTATGACTTCTTCAATATTAAATACGTGTTTCAATCCGTAACTTATAATATCTTTGTATTAAGAGATAAAATAGAAAAAAAGGCTCAACTAAATTGGGTGAAATTTGTGTTGAAATCGGATGAAATTCGAATTTATGATTGAAATTGTATTAAAGTTAGATTGATTTTGAGTTTGATTAGGATTTATGATTAAAATTGGGTCGAATTCGGACATATTAACGGAACTATACAATTTATATAACGGATGAGGAATAGATTGAAATTGAAAAAGTTGATGAAAAAATCGACTCAATTTTGTTGTAGAATAAGGAATAAATTAAATGAGTTGATAGTCAAAAGAATTGATAGTTGGGTGATGCATTCTTTTTTCCCAATAAATTACAGTTAGTTAGTTGAAGACTATTTCAAAAGTTTTGTATTTGGATCTAATTTTCATATATTTATGAAGAACCCATGATTGCTTCTTCCAATCATGCTATTGCGAACACGAACACCTCATTATTAAAGATGTTAAATGGGCCATTAACGATCAGATTGATCTGATCCACATCAAATAATGGGGGATTGATTAAAAAAAAACTCGATCCTGAAAAAAATATAAGCTGGGTTAAATTTTTTTTGTTACCTATAAACCACGAGGTAAGAAGTTTTTTCTGAAAATATGTTTGTTTTCTAACTATTGCTATTTTTGTTATTGTCAATATTGATCTATGTCTTCAAAAGTTTTAGTTGTATTTATATTACGTCGTTATTATACGTTCTTTTTCAAAACCAATATATATATATATATATATATTTAATTTTAGTGTTACAATATTTTTAAAAGAAAAATTAATATATACGAATTTACTCATATAACCTACACGATTTGACGAGTTGCGTTAAAAAGATGAATTTTTGTTTGGTAATCATTCCGCAAATGAGGTTACAAAGGAAGTTGCAAGCGATTTTTGAATAAAACAACGAGCTATGTATAATATATATTTTTCAATTACCAACTAAACTGTCAACATGAAACTATTATAAATTTAAAATTTATTTAAATTTATCAATAACTAATATTTTTAATATACAAATGTAAAAATTTATGTATTAATTTAAAATTGATTTGTAGCCGACAAATAATTGAAGGAGAAAAAAAAAACCACCTACCAAACAGGAACAGGCCGTTGAACATATTCCTCACGTTTTATTTTCCCCACCTACTTAATCAAAGCCATCAGCCTTCTCTTCTCTCTCTCAATATTCCAAAGAATGAAAACATGAACTTATGAATTCCATTTTAGGAAAATGTAAAAATAAAAAAATATCTTCACCAAAATGTATTCCATTTTTTATCTTACAAAATTCCACCTATTTTTTTAAATACATATTACTAAAAGTTAAAACTAATATTTCAAAATTGAATCAATATAAATCAAATAAAAGTATTTCGATTCGATCGTATTCGGTTGACTTTGGTTACTAACTCAATATTAATAAATAATCACAAAACTTTTAAACTTTTATATAGATAGTATTTAATAATTTTGCATGTGATATAGTAAATAATTTAAGATTATATATTAAATTTTGATGATATGTTATATTTTATTTTGTAAAATTATTAATGTCTTGACACATTTTAAAATTTATGTATATACATTCTTTTTACAATTTCACATCAAAATTTACTTCCAATAAATTTTTTATTAAATTTAAAAATATTTATAATTAAACCGAATACATTCAATTTAAATTCGATTATTATCTGTTTGTAATTATTAAAAATTTATTTAATATACTCTAAATTAGACAAAAATCAATCCAAACTCTAAAATAATCAATCCTATTAAAAATCATGAAAATAAATTAAATTCTAATGTTAATTTATATCTATCTATATATATATTCCATATTTTTTACATTTCTCCAAAAATAACTATTTCTAATTTTTTTTATTTTTTTTGGCTCTACATTAATATGAATAGTTTTTCATAAAAATTCGAACATGTATAGAAACTATATAATGTAACTCATTTAGTATTTAAATTATCTCATATTAATATATTATAATTTTTATCTTGTAAAATAAATATCTGTCGGACCACACAATGGGCAATAATCTATGATAAAAACACATAAAACGAAAAAAATAATACATATTGATGAGAGGTGTACATCTTCTTCAAGAAAAAGACACATGGCAACGCTACAAGACGCCACCTAACGCACAGCCGCGTTCTCTCTATAAAATCGCGTCCTGAGGCAGAGCAAAAAATCACTCAGTTAGTCAGATTCTCTCCTCTGTGTGAAAGAAGAAAGTCTAGAGAGAAAAGAAGAGTGAAAATGGTGTTGAAGGTGTACGGACCAATCTTTGCTTCTCCTAAGCGAGTTCTGGTGACGCTCGTCGAGAAGGGAGTGCCCTTCGAGACCGTTCCCGTCGATCTCTTCACCGGCGAGCACAAACAACCTCCATATCTCGAGTTACAGGTTCGATTTCATCCGTCTTCCTTCCTCCTTCTCGGTTTTGTTCTTATGGATCGCTGATTTTGATCTTCTCCGTTTCTTTGATTCAGCCTTTTGGATCTGTTCCTGTCGTCATCGATGGAGACTACAAAATCTTTGGTACTTTTCTTCTCCCGATTATGCCTCAATGATCACATACACACACATGCTCCGAACTTACATATATGCGTAATCAACATATTTCGTATGTTTACATGAGCTATGAATCGTGAATATGAGGCTCGTTAGGTGAGAAAATCCAGAAGCCGTACTCGATTCAGATCATTTCACTAGTTCACTTTTGTCCGATGGTTATTGAAAATTTCGTTTCTATCTTAAAATTCTAGCTGCTAAAGATGTGAAAAGAGTTTAGCTTTATTTGGGCTAAACCTTATAAGAACATTTGTTTTGTTTTGGGGGATTTTTCGCTGAATGTTGTAAAGGATGGTGTATCAAACAGATAGATCGCTGTTTTGGTGAGACTTGAAATTGGTTATCTTTGCAGAATCGCGAGCGATCATGAGGTACATAGCAGAGAAGTACAGGTCACAGGGACCTGAACTCTTGGGGAAGACATTGGAAGAGAGGGGGCAAGTGGAGCAGTGGCTTGACGTAGAGGCCGTGAACTACCACCCGCCATTGTTGAACCTCACAATGCATATTATGTTTGCGCCTGTGATGGGTTTCCCTGCGGATGAGAAGCTGATCAAGGAGAGCGAGGAGAAACTGGCGCAGGTCCTGGACGTGTACGAGGCACACCTGTCCAAGAACAAGTACTTGGCCGGGGACTTTGTGAGCTTGGCTGACCTAGCCCACCTCCCGTTCACGGACTACCTGGTGGGACCGATTGGGAAGGCGCATCTGATCAGGGACAGGAAGCATGTGAGTGCATGGTGGGATGACATTAGCAGCCGACCCGCTTGGAAGGAGGTAATCGAGAAGTTTTATCCACCTTTCTTGAAGTGAAGTGGTGTTGTGTGTGTGTGTGTTTTCGGGGGTTTGTTGTGTCCGTGAATAAGACTGAGCCTCATGTACTTTGTGTTGTGTTGTCCTTTGGTTTTCATCATGCAACCCACGAGGAGAAAAGAAAATCTAAAGAAAAGAGATGAGTTTGTGTTTTCCTAAGTTACTTTAACTTGAGCATTGCGAATCTTGTCTTTAGTAAATGATTCTTCAAATGGATATATGTATGACCTACCATTATCATGGCTGATGAAAATGTTCCGAGAGGTTTGATCATTGCGATGACTGACTGTTCATGGCTGAAGTCACTACAGCTATATATTCATTCTCTCCTGCTATACACTGCTCTTCTCGACATGCTTTCTTTTCCGACAGGTTTAGATTAGATGTTCCACTATTTGATTGATTTATCTCCTTTTGCTGTCTGGTTATCCAAATACAAGATTGGTGTCAAATTTGAGACAGTATAACATAGTTCACTAGCAATCCATATGACTGAATCTAATCTATGACCAGAATCTTTTTTATCTGCTATCTCCTTTATTCTCGGTCCAAATTCTGCAATTCTTCATCCTTGACACGTAGAGTTTCCTATAAAGAGAAGCAGCTTTGTCAAGCAACTATACATCAACAGGAAATGTAAGGATATCTTACCTTCATGATCATCAAATCATCCAGTGGTCCATCCATTGGTTTACTACTAGTCATGATCCCTAATGCATTCCTCAAACAAATCTGCATTGCTGCTTCAATTTCTTTAGAACATTCCAATGCCCTTGAATTTGCAGCAGCAATAACAGTTGCAACTGCACCAAATTTTGCACAACAGCCTCCTTCACTAAGTGAGTTGCCCTTAATATCTTCTGTTAAATGAAAATAAAATTATAAAAGTTAATTGGATATAAAATCCAATTAAGTAATTTTAATGGATTTTACCCATATAACTCGTTAGCTCTCATCGTTTTCACACGATTCGCTTGATCTTTTTGTAGTCGCTCGCTCTTTCTCCAATAGGTCAGATGTTCGATATATTTTTATTTTAGTTAAAATATATTATATGTTAATATTATATTTTTATTTTTAATATTTTTAAAAAATAAAAAAATTTCCAAATGAATAATTTCACCTGGAAAATGAATATTTAAAAAGTTTAAAAAAATTTAATCCTTGCCACCATCGTTACCTCCTCTTCCACCGCCATCGTTGCCTCCTCCTCTGTTACCGATGTCGTCGCCTCCTCCACTACCGATATCGTCACCTCCTCTAATTTTTTTATTTATTTTGTATTTTTTATTTTTTTTGTAAAAAGTTCCGGACATATATTGTTATATCTACGGAAATTTTTGTATAAAAAATTATTTTTCTCGAAAAAATATTTTTTTGTGTAAAAAATTATTTTTTTTGTAAAAATAAAAAAATAAAAAAATTATACAAAATGTCTCTGATCTGTCTAGAAATTAGGGACGGTTTTATGGTAGTCCTTAATCCGTCTAGAAATTAGGGACGGATTTATGGTAGTCTTTAATCCGTCTGAAAATAGAGACTAAATGAAGTCCGTTTGTAAATTACTGGCGGATCAGTTCGGAATTTAGAGATGACCGAAATTTTCATCTATAAATTTAAAATTTCTAGTAGTGTTTGTTAAAAATTTTATTTTCATGAATTATCGTTTTAGATATTGATATATTAAGATGAAATTTGATGATTATATCCGATGCTTTTTATATACATCACGAATTTTATTTTTATAAATTATTGTTTTGAGTATTGAAACATGAATATAATATCTAATATTACAAATATATATATTATAAATGTTAAATGATAAAAAAATATATACAAGATTTTATTTATATAAATAAACATGTTTAATCCGTTCAACCGAATCTATATAACCTATTATTATGGATCAAGTTGGATTCAACCCAATTATTTTATAAAACTCATTTGTTTTAGGAGGTTGGGTACAACCCTTTAACATCTCTAGTTGCCCTGGTTATTCCTGATGAAGGATTAACTTGTATAAATTACACCAAGGACAATATCTTCAGAAAGACAGACAAAGAATATAAAGTTTGCTGAATAGGAGATCAATGAAGGAGCATCATGACAAGACATACATACACAATCAAAGTTTCTTCTAATTATACCCTGATGCCTAAAGCTCCTAGCTGCTATTTGTTATTGTACTGCGACAGTCTCTTTCTATCTGAAATATAAAATTTAGTTTTAGGATAATAATCCGTGAGTATAGTATCAGATTAGCTATCGGCATGAACCAAAACAAGAGCCTTGATCATCAACCATTAACACAAACACAAGGGGTGTAAATTGGGCAAATGGAAGAAATGTATAATTCCATAGATTCTATGCAAAAGAGCAAGGTTTCAGGTGGCTTACAGTAAAGTTGCAACCCAAGCTATAGTTGTACCAGAAGTTTCTGCACATAAAAAAGTAGCCTTTCTTCTGCGGTGTGTAAGCAAAATTCGATAATCCTAAATACGGAATTAATTATCGACATTCTAATAGGAAATTAAATCAACCAAAAACAATAAATAAATTATACTTATTTGAATTTTCCATGATTTGGATTCGGCGGATCTTTTTCTTTTCTCCAATGCCTATTCCTCCAAATTCTCCCTTTATTTCTCTTTGATGATATAAGAGAAGCTTTTGTATTTTTGTGTTTTTGTTTTGTGTGATTTTATTACCGTAAGCCTTTAAATTCAAGGGCATTAAGACATATTTATAATAAATGAAAAGACATGTCCTAAAAGACATGTCTTTTGATACATACCCTTAAATTATCATTAATTACAATAAATCCTCAATTTGTAATTAATCACAAAACCATCATTAGATTTCTAGAATTGCGGAATGGCACGGAGGGATTTTCACCCGATAATTGTCTCCTCAATACGACACTAATCATCACCGTGTGTACCTCAATAACAATTATCTAATACTTATATTTATATGAATCAACGTTAGAATAAAATTTCTAACACGGTATATCAATATCTATATCATGTTTAAGAAAACCCGATTTTACATTTCAGTTAAAGTATATCTATATGCAGACTAGCGTAGGAAAGAGGAATTATAAACCTGAAAATATTTACTAAAACAAAGATACATAAACATCAACCATCATACTTTGGAAACCCCCTGAATAACAAAAGAGATGGAAGATTCACATTCACTCAATAAGGCTAATAATGTTGACAAACACAACATCTTACTGGAAGTTCATTAGAGAGATGGAAATTATGTCAATGTGCAAGACTTATATTCATACATGTATAATCGTCAGCAATACAAGGACTTCGCGACTACTCCCATTTCACTAACATGGCCAAGAAAGATCTTTGGAGCTAGTCCTTTAGTCAACGGATCCGCGATCATATCATTGGTGCCAATATGCACAATTTGAACTCTTTGATTTTGCACTTATTCTTTAACCAATAGATATTTTAAATCCATATGTTTGGCACCCTTAGAATATCTATCGTTCTTCGAGAAGAATACGGCTGCCGCATTATCACAATATATGTTCATCGGTTTAGCAATGGTACCAACGATGCCTAAACCATGAACAAAATTGCGCAACCACAACGATTAAACTGTAGCTTCAAAGCACGCTACAAATTCGGCCTCCATAGTGGAAGTAGCAATGACAGACTGCTTACCACTCTTCCATGAAATAGCTCCCCCAGCTAGAAGGAACAAATAACCAAATGTTGATTTTCGAGTATCCGAGCATCCGGCATAGTCTGAGTCTGAATAACCAACAATATCAAGATTGCTAGTTCTTCTATATGTGAGCATGTGATCCTTGGTGCCTTGTAGATATCTTAAAACTTTCTTTGCAGCTCTCCAGTGAAATTGTCCGGGATTTGATTGGTAACGACCCAACATACCAACCGAAAAACTGATACCCGGTCTAGTACAAGTCTGAGCATACATCAAACTTCCGACTAAAAAGGCATCAGGAATGTCATCCATTTCCTTACGCTCTAAGTCATTCTTAGGACATTGGGATAGACTAAAACGGTCCCCTTTCTGTATGGGAACCGGACTTGGTGAACATGATTCCATTTTAAATCTTTCTAATTGTCGATGTAAGCCTTTTGAGACAATCCCAAAATTCCTTGTGATTTGTCTCAAAATATTTCTATTCCGATCACATAGGAAACCTCACCCATATCTTTCATCTCAAAGTTACTAGAAAGATAATCCTTAACATCATGTAATAATCCACGATCATTGGCGGCAAGAAGAATATCATCTACATACAATACAAGGATTATAAACTTGCTTCCTACAATCTTTATGTAGATACACCGATCAACGGTCATTTCTACAAACCCATATGACAATACAGTATCATTGAATTTCAAGTACCATTGTCGGGAAGCTTGTTTTAATCCATAGATAGATTTCTTCAACTTACATACCAGATTGCTTCTACTTGTGGTCTCAAAACCTTGAGGTTGATCCATATATACCTCTTCTTCTAAATCTCCATTGAGAAAGGCTGTTTTAACATACATTTGGTGAAGCTCAACATTTGGTGAAGCTCAAGATCAAAGTGAGCCACCAAAGCCATGACGATCCTTAAAGAGTCCTTTCTAGAAACCGGAGAAAAAGTCTCTTTGTAGTCAATACCATTCTTTTGAGTATAACCTTTGGCGACAAGTCTGGCTTTATACCTCTCGACGTTGCCCTTAGAGTCTCGTTTGGTCTTAAAGACCCATTTACAACAAACTCGTTTAGAATCCTTCGGCAATTCCGTCATTTCCCAAACATTGTTGTCATCCATAGATTTCAACTCTTCCTTCATGGCCATCAACCATTTGTCAGAATTTCTACTACCCATGGCTTGGTCAAAAGAGATCGGGTCATCATTCATGCTCAAGTCATTTTCATGTTCAAGTGCATAACACATATAATCATTTGAAATAACTGGTCTTCTATCTCTAGTGTTGCACTTGATTTGCTTGAACATTTTCTTGCTCTTCTCGAACAATGGCATCAGTAACTAGGTGTGGAGTATCCATTTGTTGCCGTTCCATATTCACGTCCTTTGGCTGTACTACAATAATAGGAACATCAACATAAGATAAATCACTTGATGGATTTTGGTCCATCAATGACTCTCTTATATCGATATCACGTACTCCCACACTCCCACTGATGTCGCCATTTTCAATGAAGCGAGCATTCCGAGACTCTACAATTCTCGTACTATGGTTAGGACAATAAAATCTATAACCTTTTGACCTTTCTGGATATCCAATGAAATAACACCTAATGGTTCTCGAATCCAATGTCTTTTCATGTGGATTACATATCCTCACTTCGGCTTGACAGCCCCATACGTGAAGATGTCTTAAACTAGGTTTCCTAGATGTCCACAGTTCATAAGGTGTCTTAGGAACTGCTTTACTAGGTAACCTGTTCAATATGTATGTAGCTGTCCTCAATGCATACATCCACAATGAAATAAGTACAGAACTATTACTTATCATACTCCTAACCATTTCCATCAATGTACGATTACGCCTTTCTACAACGCCATTTTGTTGTGGCGTGCCGGGCATTGTATACTGCGCACAAATGCCCTTAGACTCAAGAA